>WWPM01021704.1:0-11341 GCA_023279145.1 Glomeris maerens
GGCTTGGTAGAAAGACCTGGCACTGCGACCTACAAATACAGTAATTCAGAAATATTTAAAAACTAATACGAAGCACAAGGATGGTTAGTGGAGGGGAAAAACAAACAAACTGATTGAAAAAATTATATCAATGAATTCAACAAACCAAGATCGTAGTAGTCATATAAGCGTACTGCTGTAGGTTTCTGCTTAGCAACTTTATAGGTGCGATATGCCTTAACTGTTGGGCAGACTTCTTCACTGTCCAGCTACAGAAAATTAAAAAAAACAACATGTACAATATGTTTAACTAATTTCAGCCGTCAAACACAACATTTACCTTGTCGAAATAAATAATGACAAGGGAATCTCCTTCTTTGGTTTCCACCCTCTTCACATACTTTCCTTTTAGAAGTGCTGGTAATGAGCTCTGGTCAACTGTGTAACCAGAAGGCAGTCGTATTTCCATCACTGCCATATTGCTTGAACCCTTCAGAGCATATCTGCAGCAGTTATTGCAAATTAATGTCAAACTAAAGTTATAAACTGAGTTTCAATATGCAAATTATAGGAATATAAAAATATCTGACAAGAGAAAGCATGATGCCAATTAAATAATATCAAGGAAACAACTATTTGCAATTAAAAGTAAGAAATCATACTTAAAATGTATTTCCAAAAAATTAAACTACAGCTTCTCTGGATAAAGCTTCAGTATTTAAGGCTCAGATATTATTCATTTATTTTATTTTCAACTATACATTTTTCCACTAAATTTACGAAAATTAGAAGAAAATTATAGGATTTCAACTTGAATATAGCCTGCAATTTTGGCAGTACATAGGAGCAATCGCATAAATTCAAGCAGAAATTAATTTATAGAATAGAGTTTATATATAAATTGGATTGAAAACATTGGAATTTGAATTTCTTTACTTACGATGCGCAGGAGTTGATAATGAGCAGATTATTATTGGAATTTGTGTCCACCAACGGGTTAACTCGAAAAGCAGGTTTCTCTTGGGTCACATTCAAATTATAAGAGTAGCTGACCTGTTGAATTCCCAATTTAGTCATTCTTCAAGCATACGTATACGCACAACACACATCAAATATTCACCTGAACAATGGCAAACCCGGATCCCTTGGCCGCGACCGTCACCTGTCGTGTTTCACTCGGCAACTGTCAAAAACAAACGAGCACCACACGCAATGATTTAAAAAGTACAATTAGCATATCAGACGAAACCTTAACTCACTATGGATTTGTGTAAAATCATGCGATTGTCTGACTTCAGAGCCACAGATTTTGTCGAGCCATCGTAGTTGAACGTTACTTCCATCGAGGATGCTGGAATAATGATCCTCTGGGCAAGAGTTGCCAGCGATTGGATGCCGATCACAGTGTCTTGGGTGGAGGCAAAACCGCCATTGCTGTTCATCTGGGCTACCATCCAGCGCATAATTGCAATGGCTCCTTCGGTGTCTCCTCGGAGCACGTGCGTCATAAGCGCGTATCCCGTTTGCTCCACGTCAACCGATCTGGCCTGCAAACCTGTCGCAGAGTCTTTGTCAGCAGCATTTTCTAGCCAGAATCTCATGTCTCCTGCAAAACAAAATACGAGGAAAATTAAGAGACATAATTAAATGAATAGCTTACATGTCTACCAAAACTTCGAAAATTTGAATTGCACATGGCATTTACAACATGAATTTTGTCGTCAGTATTTTCAAGAGTGGATATCTTACCAGTGTTGTTTGCCTTCTTAATAAGTCGATTGAATGCAAGTTCCTTGACAGGACTTTCAGCCAAGTGAAGGGCATATGTGACAATTGACAGTGCATACACATCATCCAATGTAGCCACAGAATCTTGCAACTTTACAAGTCCCTTTTGGATAGCTGCACTCAACTCAGAAGGCGAACTCTACAAACACATATTTTACATTTAAAACGAATTTCAGAACAATATGCTAGCATTAATATATTTTATGTACCCTTGCATCATCTGCCAACAGGGCAATCATTACATACGCTGTCAGTGCCAAACCATCAGAAGCTCCACCCTACAAATACAACGTGTTAGTGAACTAATTCTACAGCCATTTTCACAAGTTCACAAGTACCTGCATGGCTTTGTGGCTGACACTACCAACTTCAGGGAAAGAGCCATCAGATGCTTGCCGGGCCACCAACCATTGCAAAGACTGTGATATGACTCGGTCATCAACAGTGATGTACTTTTTGGCTTGGCGGAAAGATTTGGCCACAAATGCGGTTAACCTGTTTGTGCCAGTGTATTGACTTATTTAACATTTAGTTTATTATTATTTTAAATTAAATAATACAATCTATTTTTTACCAAGTGCTTCCATTCTTGTCCGTGTTACCGAACGCACTGAATGAGCCATCAGAACGTTTATACGTCAACTCGCGTTGGTACCCTTCAAAAATATTTCGTATATTGATAATGTTATTATTGTCATTTATATATGTAGGTTGTCTTTACAGAATGATTGGCACCAACCTGCTTCCAAGTGAGAAATGATTTTGGCACGGACATCATCTGTGAGCAGGTCAGCATTGCGAAGATATTCTCCAACCACGATATTAGGTACAAAGTTTAACATATTCTGTTCTCCACATCCAAATGGCATCTGCAGAAGCTGATCGAGGTTGTTTACAGCAGGCCCCAAAATATCCCCTGTTTAAAGTAAATACCCAATATGCCTTAAAAGGTCAGAAAAAATCCAGCAGCAATGATACAAAATACAATTTACAGTAAGCTTCTAAAACTCAATGCAGATTTGAATTTCACTGCTCCACAACAAGATATCAATAAACGCATACTACTGTATCAAATCAATTGAAAGGCCAAGATGATTAATCTGATAAAAGTGTACCCCAAATGAATATTTTTCAATTATTCACAAGTATTTTGTAAGGAGTTAAAACATTAAAAAGCCTGTATAATTATTTCATGACCACACTTTAAAAACACTTAACATTAATTTTATTTACCAATCGTTGACACTTCAACGTACTGCGATCCTCGAACAGCGTAGTTTGGGATATCGACTACGACGTTTGCCGAGAAACTGCTCCTTTGCCTCAGGTCCACAAGGATTGCACGATTGAAGCTCAGTTTAATTCCCTCTGGCTATCAATTCAATTCAAAGAGGTTAATAATTCATTTCCGGACAACCAAGCAGTGCAGTAGGCCCTACACTATTGCGTCCTTTTGTATTTTACCTTTACAAGAAGCTTCTTAAGGACCCTATCCCCAGAGTTGGCACTTTGAGCCGAAACCTCAACATCCATGTCTCCGATAATCCTTGGGGATATCATGAATGTGACTGCGGCTCCATCGTTAGCCTTTACATTGACCTTCTTCTGGCGTTGGCTCCCAGAACTGAAAACTTCATTGTCTGATCCATCCAAATTAACAAAGTCAAACTGCTGGTTTCCTTTGAGTGTCACAGTTGCCTGATAAATCAATCATTATCGCGCATTAGCATAAAAAACCCTTGTCACAAGTCATGAAGTCAGTTATTGTCTTAAAATATCAATATGCCTTACATCCACGTCTCTATTCTGGTAATTGAAGACAACAACCTGAACTCCTACAGATTCTCCGCGGATTATCGAATACGGCAGATTGAGTGCAATGAAAAATGGCCGGAAAACTGTAACCTAAATAAACTTATGTATCAGTAGCGAAATAGAAAACCGAGTTGTTGTTTTTTAAATATAGAGATTAATACCTTTCCAAGAGAGGGTGCAACTCCAAGACCAGTCACTTGATCCACTGCAAAAGCTGATACTATCCAAGAGGTGATAGTGTCAGGAGCTTTTCCACTAACCACAACAGATCCATCAGGTCTGCACACAGCCCCAACATATAAATTCCACATACATTATAACAATATCACAAACAAATCTGTCGCAAAAGGAAATTCGTTATGTGCTTGTTACTTTAATATTTTCAGAATACATTTCTACAAGATTGTGAAAAAAATATAAACTTCGACTACCATGGGACTAAAATTCACATTGCAATCTATATTTTGATTAATAAATTTGGATTTAGTATATTGGGTTATATTTACCTTTATAAAACATAATTATTTTGAGAGAATTCCATTTGCGAATTTCCCAGACTTTCACAGATATATTTATTGCATACAGTATCACTTTCAACTCTAAAATTCCCTGAGCTTACAAGGTTTGTAAGGTGATGGACAAATTGGAGCACATTCTTTATTAGAATGTATCAATTCAAAGTTTATAAAATTTAAATTATACTCGTATATTTAGTATGGTATCTTAAAACAACATTGACTACATATTAAAGAAAACATATTTGTTTCCTACAGCTAGCCGAGACCGACGTACCCTGAAATACTGTTGGCCCACAGCCAAGGCCCAGCAGCTTGGACACCAAGATTAACACCTTCTGGCAACTGGTAAGTGGCGTTGCTGATATTACTCTTTCTCTTTGAGGACGCAGGAGTTGAGCGTTCGGTGGCCACGGGCTTCTGCGTTGAGGATCCACTGCCTGCACACGTTACACATGTACACAGAGGCAACAATCCCTCCCATACACTTCAATACATATGGCTTCACAAGAGGCTAAGGGTCGTCGGTCTCGGCCGGGGTTTGATTTCGTTGAAAATGGCCAGAAACACATTTACGTACCCTGCTGTCGTTTCTTCCCAAATCCACGTTTCAGGGAAATGAGATCGCAGTTGCGGTTCCTCAGACATCAGTTGTTGCTGATTTTGCTGCTGAATGTTAGTGCTCTGGGGAACGAGGTCTTCAGGGTTCGAAGCAAATGATCTGTATAGGACTGGAATTTGGGCACATTGTCCATTGGAGATTATTATCTCCAGGTAAATCAAGAGATAGTTCATGCGTACATCCCAAGCCCAATATTTCTTAAGTGCATACTGTATAGTATAATTGTGCCAATAAATACCAGTAACATGCTTGCATATTAGGGTTTTAGGGTATCATTCTAACACTATGTAAACAATATAACCAAGATTTGCTACTGGTATATTCACAAATTACTCAGTTATATTCAAACTTTTAAAACTATTACCGTTCTTTCCAGATCAGTGCCAACCTAGTGTTTAGTGTATATACCATAATGAACGCCAATTCCAAACTACCGCCACTACAACTATGAGCGGACATCCACAAACAAAAATAGCAGCAAGCACTAATAAAGAAATCCCTAGTGAAACCTTAAATTGCCAAACCGAGCCAGACACCTATCACAATACCCAAATATCCTTCAACCTCTTTGTGTGCCATCAAACAAACGTGCGTATACTATACAAGTTAACTACAACCAGAATTTCAAAAAATTGTCATGCTTACTTCTTGGATAGTACTGGAATACATTGCCGTTTGTGATAATGACAACTCCCGCATCTTCAAAAACCTTTTGCGCAGTGATGGTACCAGGTGACCAAAGGTAGCGAAGCATAAGTTCCGAGTTGTAATCTGGAGGCCTAGAACCAGCATCATATGTTTGCAGCTCATCTATCACCTAATTAAAGCAACGAAACAAAAATGAAAACATTCAAACTTGTAAACAAACTGCACTTAAAACTGTTAGCTAGGTCATATACACAAGAACAAAAACTCACATCTCTTTGTGTGATGTCATTGCCTGTTCTGAGCAACAGCACAGACTGGTCAACACCCAAAACTCCCACATAGGCCCCAGCCTTAGTGTTGACTTTCACATCGACTTGGTTGCCTGGGCGAGTTTCATTGGTGCTCACCGATAAGGCAACTGGAGTCTGGAATGTTCCTGTGACGTCGAACTGAATGGCATCGGCCACAATTTCACCATCCTGTCGTATGTAGTACACCAATAGACGTGCTCTGGGAGCCATGGGGGACGTGACCGTAACCTTGAAACGATGTTCTTTTACACGATTCACATGAACGGTTTGGGCCAAAACAACGTTTCCACGCCCAACTACTTGGTACACAAAGCTTTCCAAAGGTTCGGTTGCATTAATTTCCACTTCTACTTCATCTTTTACCTGCATCCATCAATGTTCATATTAAACTCTATACCTTGGCAATATAAAGTTTTGCATGGTAAATAATACAAAATATAACAAGAATTTTGAATGTTATAACTTGTCCAACATCAAACTATCAAAATTATTTCAAAAATAGAAGCTTAGTGTGAAGTCTGTTAGTTTTAACACAAAATCTCCCCGATGTACATTACAGGATCATGCAGTGATATGGGAAATTAAAGACAGTTGATTTATATTAATTAGGCCCGTAACCAGGCTGAAAATACACATACTGTATATGAACTAGACTTGCATTGTACAGCTGTACTTAAGGAAGTAAACTAATTATTTAATTCCTATCGTTTGGGCTCCACAAAGATGTATTTTTTATGGATCTGTTTGCAAAGATTAGGATTTATAATCAAACACTACCAGTTTTCAGATGTGATCAAATGAAATATTAAAAAAAATACGGAAAATATAGACATTTCTGACTAATTGACAACCTGACATTATAATTGATTTCTATCGCATCGATTTCAAATTATGGTTTTAATGAGAGTTACCCTGGGGGTGTCGGACAACAGTTGCACTTGGATATAATTACTGCTGGGGGACATTGATCGTTCTATTCCAGGAAAGTACTGTTTCACATCCCTGTACTCAGCCTATAAAGGAATAAACACAATTCATTTAGGCACCATAGAAGAACATACATGCAATAACGAAATGGATATATTTAGTATTTTTGTATTCACCGTTATAACAAGGACGTTTGCATTTGGATCTATGGGAGGGTACAAATCGAGGCGAATAAGTCCATTGCGAGGGATGCTCACACGGCGCTCCTCGTGAGAAGATTCATTGTAGTTGTATCCAAGACGTATTACAACTTTATTTGTATTATCATTGACAGGTACATCATCCTGATAAGCTACTTTGAGCTGTGAATAAGCAATTTACACAACATGTAATATTTCCCTATCACCTAATCAATAGGTGGACTGGACTGTTGCTGTTTGTACTTACGAAAGCAGTGAACCGAAGTCCAGGTTTGAAAGTATCAGCAAGAGGGACCAACTCCAACTTGACCCTGTGTCTAAACAGTGATAATATCCCAGAAGTATTATGCCTCTGCCCTGTGAGGGCTTCGATGACCACTGCCTCAACTCTGATATCTCTTTGATAATCTTCTTGGAGTTTAAGGTCACCCAAGTCCAATTTCACATCGGCAACTCCATCAATCTATTTTAAGAGCATAAACATAATTGTCGCTCACAACAACTTGTGCAGGCCATAAGTGATAGAAACCTAGTATACAAGCATAGTTTGGTGAAAACATTCAAATTGACTTACCGCTGCAGTTTTTCGGACAGGCGGTATCGACCAAATTTGAATTACCGAAGAATGCACTCTAGGTGAAAGCACCAAAGTCACTTGTCCTTTCACAGGCTTGCCGTATGTGTACCTGCATACCAAACAAGGTTAAGAGACACGATATGAAGAATCAAAGTACTGATTGCTGAGAATATACTAACGTAGCACGGACTGTAGCTACAACATTTGTGTCATTGAAGAGTGCGTAAGGGGGCAGCCTCAAAGAAACATCAAAAGTTGGGAGAACTGAAATATTATTTATTATAGTGTATTAACAATAGTTACATACACCGAAAACAACAATCTTTAGCCTACCATATTCCATGACCGTGAAAGACTTGGAAAACGTTTGTCCCTAAAATCACAGCATTCCAAGTAAGCAACATACCAGCAACGATTAACAAAGATGCAATAATAAAAGGTCACTCACTGCAATCTTAACAGTTACATTCCAATCTCCCAAGACGGGCTGATCAGAAAGCAGCAACTTTTCAGAGAAAACTCCTTTTGTTGTGAAAACTCGTTTCCATTGCTTTACTCGGTTCTTTTGACCATCCTAAACATGCATGGCATTGACTTTGAGATTTAATGAAAAAAGCAATTACACTACACCCGATCGATATGAATGTAATTGTACAAACCGTCATAAGAACTTCAATAGCACCAGAAACTGTTGGCTGAAGAGTTGGGCTCACAACAACACAGCGAAAATGTACTGTTCAAATAATTATACAACACAAAAATGACATGTATGTCCACATGTTACAATGAAGGCATTACAGCACAGACTATGTTGTTACATACCAGTTTCACCAGGTTTATAAATAGGTTTGTCAGTTTGTATGAAAACTGAGTAACTCTTATGCTGAAACTCTAACTTAGTAGTGTTGGTGAAACTCAGTCCTCCAGAGCCGCTTACAGTAAGGTTGTAATTTCCGGGAGCCCATTCACCAATCTGTCCAAATATATGTCTAATTATTGCAGATAATTGGCAAATAATATAGGAGTCTACATTATTCTCAGTACAATGATATGTAACAACCTGGAATTGCAGTATTTTAGTTTCTCCTGGAGATAGGATGGCTTGCGCGGTTTGCGATGGTCTCTGATTATCAACCGAAATGCCTCCGATGGTTGCCGTTAAAATGATGGGCTGCAAAGTGCCTTGGATGGACACTGAAGTATGGTATGGCAAACCTGGACGAAGTACACTTGGGGCCACCACTGTATAAGTGCTATAAATGTGAAATACGAATAAAATCGGGAAACCTCAGATATTCTTTGATCCAGTTCTATCCATCTCACGACGTATGTTTGTTATATAGATAAAACTGGAAGTTTGAAATCACAAAGATTTAGTTAAAACATGTAAAACTCAACTTGTAAATTAGGACTTGATGAGAGCATCTACCTGAGCACTTTATTTATGTACTGTGCGATCTTTTTTTTGTATCTTAACCTTGCAATCCACATACACAATTTTAAACATTAATTCTACAAAATGCGTGCCCAGAATTAAAATCTCTACTGACGTAATAAATTAGCCAAATTTTTATAATGAAAAAATAATTCATATTCAGAAAATCACACCTGATAATTATTCAGATGACCACTTCATAAGTGATCAAAATTAGTAATCATTAAATGGTGTGCCCATCATTCAGATTTTGTTCCAGAAAAAAGCTACTTGCACTCAATTCCCACTCATGCATCGCTGTCCAACCTTCACAACCCTAATATTATGTAGCTTTATTAATGCATAGAATTGGTCACAGCCTTGTGTGATGACTGTCTCCACCTATATGACTACATTATTTTGTTTAAATATTCCATCAAACTTGACTATCAGATGTCCTAACCTGAAATTGCATGATGTGTTGACAGTGCTCAATATCACAAAGCTTATTTCCAATGAAGGAAGGAATATGATTGACATGGTATTACTAGCAATGAGGTGGCGAATTGAGTGGTCAATTGTAACCTTTAACCTCCAGGGAACTAAAGCGAAAACCGTCGACCAAAGACAAAATTGGTTGTAGCAATTAGAAAGTTGAAAAGTTCGACCGACATTCGTTTGGAGGACATAGCATTTATGCATTTAATAATAAATAAATTTCTGGGGCAGGTGTGATATCGAAGTGCACCATTGTGAAATCGAACATTTATCTAAAGGCCTAAATACAAATATGATGCTGAATTTCCCACATTCATCACCATTCATTTATCATCTACACACTGTTACTATATTTCACGTAATATAATTATAATAATATAATCATTACAATATTATTAAATTTGCTTGTGTTAAATTTAAAGATGGGAAAATTGTTATAAAAAAAGAATGTTTGTAAATAATGTAAATCTTAATGTATCTGCCACATTTTCAAATGAAATTAGTGGCATGTTAGATATGCTGAACAGGTTTTATTTATTTATTTACAAATACATCCGTGTCTCTGTTTTTACATTCTAACCAAATGAATCAGTAATATACAGGGTGTTTCAGCTAAGTGTTTCATACAGCCTGATGACTCTTTTTCAGTAAACAATGAGGGGTCGGAAATGATTCTCTGAGGCCATTTCGTCTAACCGGAGGTGGGTATACTTGATCTTTCTGGATTTTTATTTCTGGGGGCACATTAAAACACCTCGAGAAGAAGCATTTCCGACCCCTCATTGTTTACTGAAAGAGTCATCAGGCTGTACCCTACCCACCTCAGAAGTTCTGAAACACTTAGCTGAAACATCCTGTATAAACAGTGTTGCAAATTCTTTGTGCACAAGCTATACGTATTTCTTGGATTGGTAAATTGGATAGCCATGTCTTTTTATTACTCTGCTCGTGTTTGCATAGGAAAATACAGTAAGAAGGGTTTGGTAGGTTATATAGGATATCTTATGGCTGGCTTAAGTCGGTTTATTGTTTCATAACGGTCACCTGTGGCCTATTGATTGACATAAACGTGTTACTCGGGTAGTGTGAACAGAACAATTTATAGCAGTTGAAAATTTTGCCCATTAGAATAAACCTTTACAAAATGTTTAGTGGTTTCTGATTGACATTCTAACACCTATACAATACATCATGTGGGCCACTACAAAATATTTCCACCAGAAAGCTCCAATGGTTTTTGTAATACATACATATACATATCTCATTTTACAAATTTTCTATCAAATACACACCATGAAAGCATATTGCAAATAAAGCATCTTCAACATTTTGAATAACACAATATTTACAGTGTAGTAGCCAAATAAGAAGCTAATCTCTTTACGTGAAATGCATGTTGGCAAGCAAATACACAATACTATATTGATTTCTGCAAGAGTAGGTCCTACTATAGTGTTTTGACTATGTATGGAATTCACTACAGGAATGACTGAACACCATTTTCAAAGTACTGTAAATGCTAAGAAGTGAACCAAATTATCAATATTTGACCCCTCTTGCGCGAGTCCAACCCTTATTTATATGATTATGTACTATATGTGTCATATTTACCCAGGTGCCGCTGATACTGCATTCAAATCCAAGACAATTGTAATGATGACCACTCGGGCCACTTGGGTCCACGAGGGTGCCATCCGGAGCATCAACTGGAAACTATGAAAATCATCTTCATTACAAATGTCTATTTTCACTCGGCACTGGGTTGGTCAAGGAAGTCGCACATGAATATCACTGTGAATCGTGGTTTGTATCAAAGTTACGCTTCAGTCGATGCTTAAGTTCCGCCCAACAACATAGCCATACTTGGCCCTGGTGTGCAGTAGTTTGCAAGTTTCAGGGTCGAGTCATTTGCAAATCTGCAAGCGCCCACCTTCAAATTGGGCACACCCATTGTTTGAGGAATTGCGACAAGAAACGAACACGAAAAGAAAAACCGTGAACAAAAATACATATCCTTAATAAGAAGCTTAATTCTTTCAATGCTGCT
>WWPM01021705.1:0-13102 GCA_023279145.1 Glomeris maerens
GATCTGGCCGCCAGGAACTGCATGGTCGCCGAGGATCTGACGGTGAAGATCGGCGACTTCGGCATGACGCGCGACATCTACGAGACCGATTATTACCGCAAGGGCGGCAAAGGGCTCCTACCCGTGCGGTGGATGGCACCCGAGTCGTTGAAGGATGGCGTCTTCACGAGCCATTGCGACGTATGGTGAGCGAGAAACAGTAATTCGCCCCGAATGGCGGAAAAAAATGAATATTCTGGGAGTTACGAGGACTCCTAGTGTTACGACAGTATCCAAAATATACTATCTTTACATGAAATTCCTTTAGGTCATACGGTGTGGTGTTGTGGGAGATGGCCACGCTCGCGTCGCAGCCGTACCAGGGCCTGTCCAACGAACAAGTGCTGAAATACGTGATAGACTGCGGCATCATGGAGAAGCCGGAGAATTGCCCGGATAAGTTGTGAGGATCCATTGTCCGTGTCTTTTTCTCTCGCCTCTTCGTTCCTCACGCGTTTGTTCTCTTAATTAGGTACGACCTGATGCTGAGGTGCTGGCATTATCAGATGAAGGCGCGGCCGACTTTCCTGCAGCTGATCGAGATGCTCGCGCCGGACGCCAACTCCAACTTCGAGCACGTTTCGTACTACTTTAACCGCGAGGCCCACTCGTCCTCGAATCACGACGGCGCGGGCGACCTGGCGGCGGACGCGACCACCAACTCCTCCACCCCGCTCACCGTGTCCGAGAAGAGCGGCCGGGTGTCGTACGGCCACCGCCGGCGCGATACGCACCGCGAGGACAGGGACGCGGAGGAAGGCGACGCGGAGGTTGACGTTGACTTTGACGAAGACGACGAGGATAACGGCATCGAGGTTGACGCGCGCAAGTCTCCTCGGCCGTACAAGTGGCTGTGGCCCTTCAGTAAGGACAGGGGCCCCGCGGCCGGGGCCCCCGGCAAGGGCGTGTCGACGAGTTCCAGCGACGGCAGCAAAGACAGTAAGGCTAGCGCATCTTCGGCCAACGGCAGCATCGGCAACGGTCACTTAAGAGTGCATCGGTTAATGCCGGGGGGAACGGAGTGCTGAGACGAGGCGGACGGAGAAACGCTGTACAGTGAGACACGCGCCACAGTTCCTTTACCGTTCTTCGTTTTCGGTGACGTAAGTACGTACGGTGGTTGCGCGAGCGGCGTCCACGACATGACTCTTGGCCCTTGCGCACCCGAAACCTCTGGCAGACCTCCTCGGAAGTAAGTGGGAAGATGAAGAAGAAGAAGTAGGCGGTGCCCCGTGTTCTTCTTTTCCATTTTGAGTCCGGTATATACCGAAACGGTGATAATTTCCCACCCCGAAGTAATTCCTCTCGCGGAATCCAAGACGCAGCCCTTGCCTCCTCCTCCTCCTCGTCCTTAACCCTTTAACGTCCTTGCAGCCATTTTGTCTACGTAATAACGTTGAGTGGTTGGTGTAGACGCGGACGTTAAAGGGCTATAAGCCTATTCAACGATATAGAACCGCACACACAAATAGTTATGTACGAGTAGATTATTACAACAACGCTAACAGCCAAGTATACGTAGAGCCGTCACCGCGCTCTTCTTACTCAACAAAACCAAAAAGAAAGAAAACAATAGCACCGAGATAGTACATCTTCGCTAAGAAACCTGGTTTTTGCTTGTCGTACCTAAAAACAAGTTGCGAATAGGGGTTGCTAGTAAACAACGCGTGGCAGTTGGAAATATTGTTTCACCGCGTGACATGTTCTGCGGTACGAGTTTTTTTTTTTTTTTGCCCCCGTGTTGCAAGTTTTTCGGTACGAAGTGGTAAAACCGCAAAGATGAGACAACGAACATATACTACTTTAGATGAGGCACGCGGTTTCTTATAATAGTTGCCGCAGTGCACGTCGTGTTTCACCCGCCTGCGGCTCTCGAGATGATTTGATTTGTATCGTGATTTCAGTGGATGAGATTTCCTGGAATTTTCACACAAATCTTATGTGAAGCACCTCGGTAGATCTTGATTTACCTTCATTTACAATTCAGAAACGTTAAACTGGGTTATGCGTCATGTTCTAATTTCAAGATACAAAACTATATTTCGCGGGGCACGCAGCGAGTGAAACACGTAGTAATTACCGTATTTCTCGATTTAATTTTTAAGCTCCACTCCCCATATAAAGACTAACTAAAGGGTCATTCCATATTAGGCTGGTTTTTTGTATATATGTTGTAGTCGCTGGAAATTTGAAGTCTCTTCGTTCTAGGGTTGAACTCTAGAAAATTTGGCCGAAAGTTCATCCGGGAAATTGCCGGCTCGCAAGGGCAAGTTCAAAGGGCTCTAAAACAAAATCTATTTGTCCTATCTGCTTGAAATTTGGAATCCAGGGACACACTAATAGACATTCTTGATTAATGTTACAACAACTGTTGTTGGTATTGTCCTGTTACAAAACAAGCCACTTTGGAGACAAATATAATTCAAAATATATAACAGCTACAGGGTTTATACAGGGTGCGTCGAAGGTTTGTACCACACCAATAGCTGCTGTTTATTTCGTTAATGTTAAACCAAGAAAGACGCATGTCTGACATCTACCTGCAAATGTTGCTTAATGTAATTATAAACCACATTGTAATGTTAAAATTAAAATTAACTGTTTTCAGGAGCGATCTTTGGCAGACTTGAGAAGCGCGTAACAAGTTTGTAACTTATCGCCCATTTTCAAGCACTGTGTAACTCGAAAACGGCTTATAGTCCAACAAAGACAAAACCAGGGATGGATTCGGAAGACTGAAATTTAGCAGAAAGTCAGCTTTCTTACCATTTGCGAAAGGAGTCGCAAAACTTTACTTGAAGAAATTGTTAACACCCACACAGATCTACGTGCACTGAACTATTGGCGCCAAATAATGAGCAGTGATCTAAAGGTTTTCTTCGTAATGAGACAGTGCTTCATGTTGTTCAAAAGTTTACGACTCAAACAGTAATATTGACTAATCACTCGGGTTTACGAACTCCATTCTGTATGGTGTGGTGCGAACTTTCTGCGCGCCCTGTACTTATCTCCCATGCAACATGACTACTAATGTGCAAGATGTCTGAATTCGTAGCTCCTGCGGTGAATGGTTGGATAATTATATCAGTCTAAACTTGGTCCGAAGCAAAGTTACCTCAAAATTGGGCCATCTTCGGTGAGCGATTTGGTGATGGCGTCAATCATCGAGTGCCATTAATTCTACATTAATGATGTTTGTTTAAACCGAGAAATACTGTAATTCAAACGTTTGTTGGCGAAAAAATCCTCAGGGCACCTAGACACCATTGCTTTTTTACCCGCTCCGAAAGCAGTTAAAACCACGAGGAGAAGCTCTGCGTCTTGGGTCCGGAGGAACGAGATCACTTGGCCCCCTGAATCGATCATCTTCATCGCATTTTCACATTTACGTCTTCTTATGTGTAGGAATGCCAATAGGAACGTAAGAAAAAAAACGACACAATACATTTGTACATAGAGAGGAAGAGAGTGTCGCGCGGCCACTCGGTCGGCCCCGTAATTTCCTCCGGTAAGTCCTCCAAGTAAACCGCGTAGCCACATAGTAGGCTGGCCTATAAAATTTGTGGTCATTTAGTTTTGTACGATGGTTTGTCAATTCGTTCGTTTCAAACACAGAGGCATTTATTTATCTATATACCGTTTGCGCGGCTCTGTTTCACTTTTCCACGTATCCGTGCATGTCTAATAACGTTTTCTCCGTTTACGCAGCTGTAAGCTAAAGTTTCACTTTTAAATAACGTGTTCATTTCGGAAAGCAGAAAATAAGGAGATTTCACAGCAGGGTACCCAAACGGTCAGCTATATAATTAATAGGGCTTTTTTTGTGTTTGTACAAAAGGAAAAACTGAGGGATTACTTTTCGTTTGCGGTTTAAGTTGGTCTCGGCGTAGAAACTGAATAAGTGTTATTTGGTTTTCCACTTCAAGTAACCAACTTTGCAACACATGATGCCCATATGCGAGGTGTATTTAACTGTTTATTGTTTCAATTTTAAATGGAGGAAAAAAAAACGAATAATTTAATTCAAAGTCCGAGAAATTTTGGAAATTGTTTCTGCGAAATACGGATTTTGTAACACCACCCTGAAACTTTCACATTTAGACATTACACGTGTGGTTGCAAGTTTCACGGGGAGTTACAGAAGCCGTATATCATCAGTTCACCTTTTAAATTCTGAAATCTGTATTATTATTATTATTATTGCTCAACCAATAATTCGAGATTTGCATCGCAAAATAATTTAAATTAATGAACACTTTAATATGTAAATTGTTTGTTAAATACGATAAACAGTTGCCAGCTTATCCCAATGCAATTTCAGTAATATAGGGTGAAAGGTAAATGTACGGGAAAACGTTACGAGATGAGAAAACTGTTGGGTACCCTGTTACGGGCAACTATTGAAATCTTTTCCTCCTCCTGGTATCTATCAAGTTTACGAAGTATACGGCAATTATTATTATTATTATTATTACTATTATTATTATTACTATTATTATTATTATTATTATTATTATTATTATTATTATTATTATTATTATTATTGTCACTATTGTTATTAATATTATTATATACATACATATATATATATATTATATTATTCTATTATATTCATAATTATAATTATACACATCGTAATCGGTACTACGCATCATCCCGACCGCCGCTTGCACATCCGCAAGATGAAATTAAGGTGGGTGAGAATGTGAAACCATAATGTGGCAAGAAAGAACATATCAGGGAGAAGAAAATAAGGAAATAGAAACAATACAAGAAGAAGAAAATACGACCAAAGTTGACCACCATTCCAGTACGTAGCGGATTGTGAATTTACGTAGCGAAACGTAGTATACTTTTGTATAGTCTCTCGTGATCTTCATCTTTTACGGTTCGTCTCTCTCGGAAGACGAACCGCAGAGGTTTGAATTAATTAGAGCGATTGCTTTCTTTTTGTACGTCGTGTGTACGTTTCAAAACTCTTTTTTAAAGAAAAGACGACAACAAACCAGTACCGTTGCGTGGAAATTCATAAGCACTCTACTTCCTCAAACATCTTCCGCTTTTTATAAGGTCTTGGTATAACGAATATGCTACAACTGAAATGTCTTTGTAACAAGATGTCAAATTACCTGACAAGAATACACACAAAGAATTGAAATAATTTGTTGTCGCTAGCTTCCTCTCTGTAAAAGCAAAATGAACATTTGGGTGGGAAGATGTGTCACGGTTTTTATCTTCCAGCATGCATCATATCACTTTACACCTGCTTGTCTGTCGTTTTCGGGGCAGTTTGAATACTGTGTGAATTGTAAAAATACAATAATTTGCTTTGTTATAATTAACTGCATAGGTGAGTTTAATGAAAACACATGACAACAGAAATCAAAAACTAAAACCTGTGTTGAAACTGTGAAAGCTCCTCGCAGGTTTATTAAGCACCTAGAGATGCGACTTGGTTGTTTTGTGTAATATTAACGGATATAGGTACATTTTTAGGGTTCAGTGTAGTCTGCAAAATGGCAGCATATAGTCTTGTATAATTTGCAATTCATTGCCGTGTACGCGATTTAAAATTGTTGGAAGTCGTGCGCCCAATATACTTCACCGAAATTCAAATGAGAAACTGAAGTAGAATGTGTGAGTATACATAGTTGTGTATATGTTTGAAAAAAACGATATTCAAATCCAGGATTTATTATTATTATTATTATTTGCTTAAATTGTTTGCCTTCCAAATTATTGGTCCACGCGCATCGTTGTCTGTGCATTTTCACAGACCATAATGTACATACTACAGTGTCTGCCCTGGCGAAATTCACTTGTCATTACTGATGAATATATGAATAAACGCTGGTTAAACCATTGCAATATCTATGATTGACAAAAATTTAGGTTTTTTAAGCTGTTGTTGTTGTTGTTTCAAAATTAATTACGTTTGCAATTGCAGGGTTCACAGTTTGCTTCCGAATTGTTAACTGGATTTCGTTCACGCGTCACTGAAATCACAACTTGCAACCCAAGTTTTTGCAGAATATATAGCATCAGGTATTATGTTTATTTTTAAACTAAAACGCATTTTTCATATCTATATTTATACAGGATAGTTTGCCGCGTACATAAGGATATAGACGATACATGGCAGCGAACCTCGGTAATGAGCAAGTACACGTGATTTAATGAACTACACCACGATCGCGTTCAATCTCTTTGATTTTACTCATTACATTCACGTGGTATTTCATTTCACTTAGGGCTCTTTTCACGGCCGGGTAGTCCTTACTACGGAAAGCCGCTTTGATCCTTTTGGCCACGCCGTCCATCACTTGGTCCGTGTTCAACTTGATGGTCTGCAAACGGTTCGGTGAAGTGTCATCTGCCAGTTCCTCGTTTATTTCCAGGATCTTCATGAGGAATTCATCGTCCATCATGATTTCCATCTCCTGGAGGGGATCGCCTTTCAAAGCCAGCAGATGAACACCCCGTTCGTAAGGATTGCAAAGAGTCTCGTATCCCGCGTTCAGCACCGAGGAATACTCTAGTGAAAATCCTTGCTCGACCTGTAAAACCACAACGGTAAGGTTTCCCAGACATTAGATCTTCAAAGTTGCCACACGGACCTGCTAACTGAATTACCCCTGTATGTTCAATTGTGGGGGATAATTCAGCTAGAGGGTCAAAGAAATATACTTTAACAGTAATAAAATGCATCATGACACCGTTAATATTTTTATTTTTTTTTAGACGGTTGGCAATACAGTATTCTTCAAATATTCGTTTTTACATGTCACATTACTTTTGCCGGTTTTCCATACACTGGTCATTTCTGCGTCGCAACATTATTGCAGCGCAGTATGTTGCGCGCAATAGTTGCCGGCGAATCGCATTGAGAATACGTGGAACAGGTGATGAAAGAATTGCGCGCGACCCTATCTCTCGCAACATAGTTGCGAAGCAGACGTCACTTTACCCTTTTTTCACCTCATTTTTGCCGGCGAACTTGTCAGGATGGAACCGCTTTTGAAGATCTCTGAATCTTCTAGCCAAGTCGGTTAAATCTACGTCGTAAGTGTCTGCGATGCCGAACACCCGGAAATAACTGGCGGTTGTCGTCGTGGGAGGCAACAAAACATTGCAGCGAAAACACGTGACAGCGTCGATATTTTCCACATCTACCTTGCAGTTCCAACAGCGTACAAATGCGCATTTCCCGACCAACCATCGGCGGTTTTCATCGTGAAAAGGTAGTCTTTCGACACTCCTTATGACTTTAGTTGTTAAAACTCTACCGTGATTGTGGATTGGCGCATTGTAAAGAGGCACTGAAGTTAGAAAACGGAATTTCCCACAGTTTCTAGCCGATATCGCCGCCATTTTATCTAATCCCGTATAACACTCGCTGTACCTGTCGTTTATCCCGTTCTCGTTTGTGATTGGCTAAGCATGGTTGGTACGATGAGCTCATTGGCCACGATCGTGCGTGTGACGTCACATACCGTTCCTTGGGATATTTCGTATCGATTGTTCAGTTGGTTATACATCGATGCGGGATGAATAAAGGCTCGAAATTATTATTGTCGCAACTGATGGGGCCATGTGAGTTTGGATGCAATCTAGTGTATGTTACAATCGTGTTTTTGCACCATGAATAGGGCAACTATCCTGTGAATTACTGGTGTGGACAAATATAGAGAGAAGCCGTAAAAAGGGAAGTTCCAGGATTTGATTTGAATTGCGCCAAAATAATGTTCAATCCGCGAATACAGGTAAAAATTAATTTCATAATAATGTAGACAAAGCAGTGACCTTTAAAAGCCGTTTGCATTTTTCTGAGGAACTTAATTAGGGCATTGCGCAAATACTGCAACCATTGTTGGCTACACACATTTGCTTCAACATGCGTCAATTTCATAAATATATATTCAACTGATTCAACCTATAATCCTTGAAATACTAATCGACTAATATGCCTCAACTGCCAGGTCGACAAAAAGAAAATTTCAAGGGTTTCAATTTCATTAGTTTATATTTAATTAATGTTCATTTCAGGAAATCTCGTTTGACTATCAGGTTTCTTGGTTTTGTCAATTCCTTGATGTAGCAAATATAACCAAAATCCTCTTCTATATACTCATTAGAAAACGTTACAAATGCTGCAATGGTTTCTAGTGAGTGGATTCTAATTGACATTTCCGAGAATAGCAATTGAGAATATATGTATTCCCTATAATGGTCCACCATGATGTAAGTATTGAAATGTCCACTGCAAACCTAATTTGTACATAATGGTTTTTCTAATGGATATTTCCAATAATTAAGATATAGCCCGGTCTCAATTAAACTATATATATTGCAGCTAATAGTTGTAATACCATTCACGAATTGAAAGGATTCACCGGGAAGCAGCGACGAAGAGGAGTCTTCGTCCGATGTCAGCGATGACGACTGGAGAAAGTTCAAGCGTGGTAAACACAATACACGCAGCATGGATGTTTTAACATCACCATCGTCCGGTCCACGCGGCGCAGACGGACAGAGTATAACCGACACGACAGCGAAGAGACGAAACAACATCTGGACGAACTTGTTACAAGATCAAACTCTCACCGAAGGCATCCACACCTTAGACGTGATAGGACACACCGGTTCGGAAACACTCGTCAGTAGACAATGCGAGAGTTACCGGTACGTGGTCGACCAACCGCGTGACCGCGAGGACCGGTCGCGCAGGATGAGACGTAATAAGAGGAATGACCGCAAAAGAAGGATCCCTGTCAAAGAAAGACTCGGCGCGAAGACGGAAGACGATGTCAGCGACGAGATGGCGATCGCGGCCATCGTTTCCGTACTCAAGGAACCGAAGTTTGACTTGATAAGTAAATGCGAACGTCATTTCTTATTTTTTGAGGCTGAACATGCCGAAATCGCCGTCTTCAAATGTTTTTGTTTTCTACGCTTCCGATACAGACAGGCAAAACGAGGGGAATTCTATTGGGAAATAGTCAGAAAGTAAAAGAAATTGTGGAAAGTTTCGATGAAAATCAAAGTAAATGCGGAAAGATGGTCCTTGAATTACGAGTCACAGTGTTCAACGCCGGGGAAAAAAGATTACACAAATGAGATATTCTTTGAATCTACAGCTGGTTAATTAATAGCATTGGTTACATTCATTAATTATTATCTCTACAATTACTAATAGTTTAAAACGAGATTATTACGAACCGGTTTCGCGGGTCGGACTTGATCCGCAGAACTACGAGTATAGTACTAGATTCGTTAGAAAACACTTCTCCGGTTTCATCACTCGTGTAATATACCACACATTGTTTGTTTTTCTTTTTTGTTCCCTAAGGTAAAGTTGTTGAAATCTTGGGAAAGGAGAAAGCTCTGCAATACATGCGCAAGACGCGAGAGATCGAGGCTGCCGGCGGAAACCTCACGTATGTACGTACGCAAGACGGGGTTCCGACACACGGCGGTCGGTTTCGCGAATATAGTGTTGTTTGGCGGAGCAGGATAGGAAGAGAAAGCGCACGCCGGGAGGAGTGTACTTCAATCTCCTGAAGACCGACCCCGAAGTCGCCGAAGACAAGAAGCAACTCGTATTCAAAGAGGACAAGAAGAAATTCCAATACATGAAGCGGAAGATAAGAGCGGCCGAAAGGAAACAGAAGCTCCAGAAAAAGAGAGCCATGTTAGGTTAGTGTTAATTAACAATCTCTCGTCGTGTCGTACGAAGTACAGTCGTACCTCGGTTTAACGAACTGCAATTGCAATATCTGCTGTTCTTTTACGCATTGTAATTTCCAGTTGCTTATTTTATTTGAACTGCAATGAGATATTTAAGCTGTAGCTACTTATTAATGCAGTTATTTTTAAAAACATGTTCATTACCACGAAGTGAATAATAGGAAAAATTCCCAACCAATGTCATATTTTATTTCTTTAGGACATTGTAATCTTATGGCAGAGCTAAAAAAACACAAATGCAACTATTAAGCGCACGTTAGTGAGAGTAGACACGTGACAGAAAAGAAAATACTGTAATACGTCTAGCATCCAAAATTAGCAGGGTTTTTAATTTTAGGGATTCCTCTAGACAGTTTTGAAGTTCTTTGGAAGAGAGGTTCATCCGCATTTCAGTTTAAATACGGGAATCTAACGAAGCGTTTCTCGTTTAATTAATCAGCCGAAGCCGAGAAACAGAAAAGCGGCGACAAACCTTTGCCGACGGTCGCGGAACTCGCGTTGCAAAATGCCGGCAACGCAAGCGTGGAGATGGAATGCGAGCGCGAACCGGGAGAACTGACGGACTCGGGCGCAGAAGAACCGGCCGAGACGACCGCGGTAACTACCTTGTGAATTCCTTTATTATTACTTCATAAAAATATGTCTGTAGAGAGGTCCGTGTACTTCGTACTTTACAATAGATAGCTTCTGTTTAAAAAGAGATTGTAACTCCGAACTCAGCGGCCTAAAAATGATTTGAGCTGTCTGATCTGATCGTTGAGTGCGATTATTATGCTGTCGTCGGCCGTGTAAACTCCGGTGTTCAGCAAAATATCCCTTTCGGTCGTCAGCCGCACCAGATCGTTGTCCGTTAGGTTTGTCAAAGGCGACCGAGTCTTCGGTTCCGTTTCCCCTCTGCGGGTTTCCCGCTTCGGATCGTCTTGGCCTTGTTCCTTTTGGACTCTGCAAAAAAAAAAAACGACATTCACGTTGCCCTGTTGTTTCCCCGAGAAACAAGGACCGTACTTCTCCAATTGCAACTTGAGGTCCATCAGTTTCCTTTTCTCGTTGTCGACTTGCTGTTGGTTCTCGCCTACGGCCAACTGAAGCTTCAGTTCGTCCAGTTCCTTCTGCCTCTGCTGCAGTTGGATCTCCGCTTCGGACTGCATGGCCCTTTTGAGCCGCGCCAGTTCCCGTAAGCACCGGCCCCACTGCTGCTTGTAGTGAACCTTGGATTTCGTCAGCGCGTCTACCTTGTGTTCCAGTTGAGTCTGCGGTTAAAAAATACCCCGAACAAGATTAGCTCCTTTGGCCGCGCTTTTTCTTCCCCGCGTGATCGTCCACCTTCTGCAGCTGCAGCATTTTCAGCTCCGATTGCAGCTGCAATTCGGGTTGCTGTAGTTTCTCCCTGTAGGCTCGGAAATCCGACGTGCACGCGTCCAGTTTCTTCTCCAGTTCTCCAACCTTGGCGCGCAACTTGTGACAGTTCTCTTGCAGATCAGTCGCTCGCTTCCTGTAGGAATTATTCAAGGTGGCTACCAAATCTCCAAAATAAAACTTTTCCGTTTTCTTTTCTTCAGAAAGAAAGTTTTCAAATGTTTCGAACAAGTTCTCGCGTAGCTATATCTTTTCTTACTCGGTGTACAATTATTAATATTCGCGTTATTAAGTTGGTGTTTGTGTTATACCAAAAGCTATAAAAGCGAATGTTCGAATATTATCTTTCTCTTTCTCTCGTGATGTTCGTATTGATAAGATGTTCAATGTAGACCCTGTTATTTTGAAATTTTCAAAACCCAAAAACCAACCTTTCTATTTCAATTTGGTGGTTGCATTCCTCCCTCATTCGCCGCGAACTGTCATCGAACTGCTTCAGTTCCCGTTCGCGCTGAAGCTTCATGTCGACTTTTGCTTGTTTCACCTTTTTAGGTACAAACAAACAAACGGAATTTTAAAATAGTTTGAGGTTTTTTTTCCTCGAAAAACCAAAGCTACGGTTACTTCGGCTTCGCCGACCGCAAGCTGCCGCTCCCTCTTCTCGACTTCGGCCAAGGTTTTCGCTAGCTTATCTTCCAGCTCCTCGTATTCGCAAACCTTCATTTGCATCAAACTTTCCCTTTCGCGCTCTCTCGCGCGCCACTCGGACGTTAGCATCTGAAGATGTTGCGCTTCCTTCTCCTTAAGCTGCGGAAAGGGGCTCCTTTATAACGTGACATTTCGCAATAAGGGCGGTTTATTAATCACGACGCGTACTTTTGCGATGAACATGGTTTCCTGCATCTCCTTCCACTGCTCAACTTCGAGAGCGGCCCGTGACGCCAGACCTTCGTTTGCCGAGTTCGCGCGGTTACTTTGGGGTTTCGGGGGCGTTGCCGCGGTAACTTCCCCGAAGTCCTCGAGGTTCACGTCCACGTCCACCTTTGCCAGCAACATCGCGCTTTGCGTTACGGAAAATATCTCTACCGTGTCGGCCCAATGCCGGTGCGACCGAGATGTTCCAGATTCCGTCTGAAAATGTTTAGTGCGGATAAACGACGTTCAACCGGTTTCAGTACTGTCCACGTGTATACCCAGATGGAAGTATTTTCTTGTCTGAAAAGGCGATCTAGCAAAGCTTTGCCGACACCGAGCACGTTGCTCTCCGCGGTCGTCTCGTCGTAATGCAGCAGTTCCAGCCGCAGCGGCTCCGTACTCGTTTGCGTTTGCAAAACACGCGGGGCCACTTCGAAGTGGAATTTGGTGATCGCGTTCGGAAGCGGAATTGTCGATTCGGGCTCGAGTCGTACGGCAGGGTGCGTCATAACAGGCGTCATCGTGCCAAGTGGCGGATACGAGAACCTGTTGGAAAGGAAATCAATAGACGGTATTATTTTTTCCTCCCCAAACTTGTTAAAATAGAGCCTGGCCATTATACCTTACAACGCAGTTGATCGCGGACGAAATACTGTAATCCGTAACGGATTGCAACTCGAGAGTGAGCAGGTACTTGTGAGGACGGTTCCGCGATTCCGCCGCGGTTTCAACGACGGGGCGATTGCGGGATGAGATTTGTACTTTCGGCAGCTTTTCGGGAGGTGTTTGTTGCGTCGAGTGAGAATACGCACTTTGGTGGAGTTGAGAAGGTGGCGGTGTGTGAACGCGAACATCTTCTTCTTGGTCGGTGTCCGTCTGCGTGTCGTACTCCGCGTTGTCGGAGGCGATACGCTCGTCATGTGGCTGCAAAACATAATAATAATAATAATAATAATTACTACATTAATGTCAATGCGGAACGTGAAAAGCAATTGTTTATTTCAATGTAACGTGTATTTTATTTTAAGCTTAACCTAATAATTTG
>WWPM01021707.1:0-10490 GCA_023279145.1 Glomeris maerens
AAACGGAGCATCGGATAACCGGGATTCTAGTGCATGTAGAGAAAAAGGTAGATGTTCTAGCTTTAAAATGTCGCTTTGGGCACCTTAATACATTGGCCACCTGCCTACATTGACTCCATTTTTCGGGCCTGGCTACACTCCACTGTAAATACACTACGGTGAACCTTGCTGGACACATTTTGTCACCTGTCTAACTTGTGCATTGACAACACAAATGGGATACCCACGGTGTGCCCACCTGGATAAATTGAATACCACCTTGAGAAAATGCGAATACTGTACATACATACATACGTATAACACAAACAGCTGTTGCAGTGTGCAAAGCTTAATCAATATGTACGGTACATGTATACAAATTTGTACATATTGTGAAACCGGCCCTTTTCAATCAATCTTAAGGCGGTGCAACTCGCATTGAAACGTTCAACTACGTTTTCCTGGTTTTTGGGGACCGGGTGGTTTGTGGTGATTGTAGTTCGGGTTGTGCTCCCCGTCTTGAAGACACTAGCTGCCATAATTATAATAAAAATTAACCAGATAGGCCTAACTAACTAGAGCACTTTGGTCTTTTGTTTTTCATGATGGGTTAAATCAAAGAATTTTTATGAATTTTCGAAATTAATCGAAATTTGAAGATTTTCTTCTTACAAATGTCCTTTTTATGATTTAACCGTTCAAGATATAGGAAATCACTGTGGAGGCAAAGTTATTCCAAACAGTATTTCAGATCGCGCTGCGTTACCCGAATTCTAATTTAGGTCCTCATTCGTCCGTAATTAATGAAATTCTGGGTTGCGATTTTTCCTCATTCACGCATCGGGTCGCGCCAGCGCAAACGGCGCGGCTCGACGAATATTCAACTGGATCAATATTCGACCGGCCACTCGCGTCACTCCAATCGCATCAGGTTTCCCCATTCACGATCGGTTTTTGGCGCCGCGCCAGGCCGTTTGGCGGGTTGGAGAGATCGTGTATGGCCAGCTTGAAACACCCAAAGGTGAACTGACAAACTTTTCTAAGGCACCCTGCAAATAAAACTGAAGAACAATTCTGCGGGAATAGCATCACTCTCTCCTTTTATGAAGTGTTGCTGCAAAGGAAGAGGGATCAAACTTCTTATCTAGGTTTGCGGCCATCATTAATTGCTTCAGTTGCAGCCGAAAACGGCTAAAGCTGGCCATACATGATCGTACAAGCTGCACTGCGCCGCGCCACACCACTCTTTTTATTATAGCCCAGCCATTTTTAGACAACATTCACGACAGAGCGAGATTCCCATGGATTCCGATCCTGCTCCACGCCGGGATTCCCCATTCACGATCGGCTTTTGTGCGGCACGGTCGTGAATGTTGCCCAAAAATTGCTGGGCTATAAATGGAGTAGCGTGGCGCGGCACAATGCAGCTTGGAACGATCGTAAATGGGAACCTTTATAGAAAGGCTTGTCAGTTCACCTTTAATAAATGTCCCTATACAGCATTAGTTGAGATGTGATTTATTTGTGCGCAACGATTAGAATCTGGATGGTCACCTGCCCATATTGGGCACTTTTGACCGTTGCGCAGGTGGTCAATGTAGACATCCCAAACAATTGGTTCCTTCAGCAAAAACTGCAAACTCATTTTTACAATTTCAATGTTGTAGAGTCCCGTGATTAGTCTAATTGTACACTTTGAGACACGTACAAAGAATAAACAAATTTAGACTGAAATTCTATAATACAGAAATCTTTAATAAAAATGTTAATACAGTGAAAGCTCGCTAATCCGGACCCCGCTGATCCGGACGCCCGCTAATCCGGACTGGTAAAATAATTAAAAAACAAATAAAACATATTAAAAACACACAAATGATTATTTTGCTCCTACTGTGTAACTGTTTCCCTTGTTAAATGTTTTAAATACAGTACTTACACATAAAATTAATGTCTGTTATACAGCTTATTGGTTGTTTTTAGCATATGCAAAGCATTAATAATTTTTTCCCGGTTAAAAATATGCACTTTGGCTGATCCGGACTTTCATTAATCCGGACGACCTCCGGTCCCACCAAGTCCGGATTAGCGAGCTTCTACTGTAACCAAAAATGCTGTCTCGTCTTTGTATGCTAATAAGGTCATATTTTATGTCACATAGCTTCCAGAAATTACTATGGAATAAAGCTTCAAAATGCATATTTTAATGTGATAAATCGCTTGACAAGCTTTCCTAATACGTAATTGATTTGGTAATTCTTAGTTTCCATCAATTGATTCGGCCATTACTGCCGATTATGCCAACAATATGTGGCCACTATTGTACAGAGATGGACTGACTGCATTGTCAAAGATGCAATCCAGAGATATGACACTTCCAAGACTAGTATCCATACTCAAAGTCAGGGTGTGGATCGCGACAATACTCATTTTGTTGCTTTTCAACCTTGGATTTTTTTTTCTATTTGATGGAAGTACATCATTACGGAATAATCCAAAAATTAAGCACAAGAGCATGAGTAAAATAATGAGGATATTGTTCTTCGATAGCTTAATACGATTCCAAGGTAAATCATTTTTTTTGAAATAGGGCAAAGTGACCAATTGTGGGCCACAAATAAATTCAAAGTTGATAAAGTCCCTCTTGTAATGTTTGTATATGCGCCAATTAATATTAAACACGAAGAACACTTATTCACGTAAGAAATTCATATTTCAATTCCGCATTTCCTGCATTACAATTTTCAAAATTAATATGTTTTCGGAAAATGGAAATTTGACCATATCTGGGCATGCTTAGACCAATTGTGGACCACCTTGTAAACAAAGCCACTTTGCCTTTGTCCATGCTTATTGGCGAATCCAAATATGAAGTATTACGTAACCAACAGATTCATGCTCTTTTTTGCTAAGCATAGATTTATCGTAAATTACTAGGCTCAAATAGTTAATAAAAACACCATTACACTTGTCCAGCCTAATCAAGTGGCCTATTTTTCTTATGCATTTCGAATCCTTCAGAGAACAGTTTTTTATGCAGATAGACTAGCTACTAATACCAAGGCTTAGCAATTTAAATTTTCCAAACTTAGCCTAGCTTACCCCTGCGTTGTATCATAGCTGTACCTATTCTGGAAGTGCGCCCAAAAAAGGTAAATCTATTGACCCAGAATAGGTCCTAGCTATGCCCACATTAGGGCCAGTTGTAGAGATTCAATATTGGGCACACTGTTTACAAATGAAAAGTATATTCCTTCATTTAAATGCATTTTATATAATTTAAAACATTGAAAATCTTAAAAAATACTAATCCAACTTTAGACAATGTTCTTAACTTTGAAATAAGCAAGACAATATAACTTACCAGCCTACAGATTTCTGGAAAATCGAGCGGGACAAACAGTGAACTTTTATTAGCACCACTATATGTCTACTATTGGTAAATGTATTGCCAAAATGTGACAAAAAGAGGTAGAAACTACTTAATTTTCGATCCCTTCCATTAAAGTGATCCTAGTACTGGATTTTAATGTATGAGCAAGGAAATTTTGAAGTGGCCCAGAATAGGTCAGTGGCCCGCAATTGGTCACTTTGCCCTACAAGAGATTTAGATTATGAATTCATTCCCCGAAATTGGTTCCGAATGGTCTTATGAGTAATTTCACAAATCTGGAAAAGTATATGTCGGCACTGAGAATACCAGATTGCCCGTTTTACATTGAAAGATTTAATATAGTGCTGAGATACTAATAAGTTTTAAACAATCGATAAATTTTCCAAACATTCTTCAAAACTGTGATACCAAACCTTACTTTACGGATTTCAATATATCCTTTCATCTCGACGTGATAGGAAAAAAATACAAGCATTTTCGGAATCAGTGTATCATTTTACATAGAAATCACTTCAATTTGTTTTGGATGCACGAAAAGAAGTTTCTTTGATGACCAGTGTAATTTGACATTTAATTGGATTTGTGAATATTCCTTTACAAAATTCACATGATTAATAAGCAATTTTGGCTATCACAATGCACGTAATATAGTAGTATATTACAGATTTGAGCTCAAGCTACTGTCAAGATGCATCAAAAACTAACTCGTGTACATTTTAGGGGACTGGCAAGCAGGGCCAACAAACCCCACCAGAATTCTACTCTTATTCTTAAATATATTAATTTTTATTATTTCAACTGCCTTCCTGGCTGTGTTTTCTGTAAAAATATTATCAAGAAGGTATTTTCCGCTGAATAGCCTTTCCGACTTATGCCATAATCAAAGACAAAGTTACATGGATGTAGATGTATTATCTGCATTAGAAATTTTTAGAGTAAGTAACTATTCTCACATTAGGATTTGTACTGTGATATGCTGTGTCCTATAAAATGGGCCATATTTTTCAGTTGTCAGATACTTATTGTATTTTATATTTTCTATCACGGTTAGTGGCTTTTTTGTGGCGCGCTTTAAACCTAGGCAGAAAACCATTCAATTTCCCTGTTCTTTAAATAATGTTTGTCTATGGTTTGGCTGACACATTGGGAAAAGCGACGTGTCATTATACAGCACAAACATTGGCCTCTCTGCCTTATTTTTGATGGTGCAACAAGATGACACCACTAGACAATAAGCCTGGACGTTTGTTCTTTATTGCCTTGCGTAGGTGCTTCAGCATGTCGTAATATCGAACAGCATTAACCATTTCACCAGGTTTTGCAAATTCAATCAACAGTGCTCAATAACTTCACTACCGACAGCAACAATGAATGTTCTCCTTAAACAAGAAACATACTCCTGTAAAAGTGGCTTTTGATTTAGCTCAAATATTGAAGTAAGATGCCAAATATTTTGAGGTATATTGTTAGCAAATTTGATGAAATTCTATGAAGTCTTCGCAACGTTGTTGACAACTAAAAATGTGGCCAATTTTTTGGGGAGGGGACACAATTGTAGTTTTTAATTATATTACTAACAGCAAGAAATTTCCCAATTTCAATTGTTCACCGCTACATTTTAAAAGAATGATTGTATTTACACCGCTAAAGTGGTTGTTATCATTTCTAGAAATTCTCTGATCAATGTTATCGTAAAATTGTGGACGATTCAATACAACACATTTCTAGAGAATCTGAAGATCACATTGGCTGCTTAAGAAATAGCAATTGCAGCATCCTTACATTTTTCAAAAAGGGCAGTCTGGCAATAAATGGTGATCCAGATGTCTTTTTTTTACAAAAACCTGAGTCAGTTTCTGATATGAGATTTAGATTTGGTTCTGGAGCAGTATACAAAAATTCCTTCACACTATTGTAAGTAAACAGAAAAACAGAAAATGCGCCTAACATTTATACGAAATACTATATTATTCACATATATGAAAACAGGACTTTGCGTCTAAGGGAGATTGGAATTTTGCAAATTCTACAAGTTCGTGATTTCGACATGATCAGGAAGGATTTTTTCGCAGAAGAAGCAATAAAATTATCCGAAACATGGCTAACTATTTCCATGCTGGCTGTGGGGCTTTTCGCGGCCGTGTTAATTCTGATTGCAGAGAAAATACTATAAACACAATCAGCACGAGGTTGTTCTTAATTCCAATTTAAAATATAGTCTGTCACATTTGGAGTGGTTTCAACAACTCCAAAATGTTTTCTTACACAATTTACAGTTACTTAATCATATAATTAGATATGCGTTTAATTACTGCACTTTCTTCAATATTCATATTTATCTTTGCATTATGTAATCGTGTTGAGTTACATTTGACAATGTCATAATGTTGTTTGTGGTTCATTTTTTCCTAATATGAAGCAGACTGTGTTTTCCTTTTTACTAATAAGATTTTCGGATCGCATTATGAGGAATTAATAATCAACAATTAAAAGTTATTCCAATGTCATAAAATAGTTATTATTTTTCTGCACGTTTTTATACACGCATGTCATCATCACTGATCATTAAAAAAAGACAAGAAAACATATAAATCAACCCCACCAAAAAAGCAGCGAGTGTAGTACAGATTACAACTGAAGTTTGTCATCATTTCTTGCAAGTATTTCTGAATGTCATCAGAACTAAATCATTTTCAATGTATAATTGTTTTTAACATAAATACTGCAATCAGGAATTCTGCATTTCTACTATGATTGCAATGTTAGAAGAAAACACATAAATTTGAAATTGTGAGATAATTTGATGCTAGACTTGCAGCACACCCAATCAATTACATCTTTCAGTGATAAAATTCCTAGTACTAAACGATGTATGGTCCGTATCGTTTTTGTATTGAAGACGAATATGATCGCTTCGATATATAAGATTTGCGGAAAATTCGTGGACTACAATTGGTCGACAACAATTTCGCGCGCACAAAGTATCGACGAACAAGCAGTCGTCGTACAATTTCTCGCAAAATAGCGCTATAACTACATCGGTCGCATTGGCGCTAGGTGGCGCAACTTATTTTTGTATGACTTTTCATCCCTAATTTTGTGAATTTTCATCGTTTGAGCCCTGATGCTGTGTTCTTCACAAATAGAAAACAAAACATCACCCTTTTACTTATTTATTTTTCTAATAACCATAATACACAGTGAGGCATAAAAACAAACCAAAATCAATAAATCAACTGAATTTTATTCAACACAAAAATAGTAAATTTGGTATTGAGTTTTGACTTAGAAATTAATACTATGTCAAATCATATTTTTTCTGAACAAATCTAGGCCCTATGTAAAGTCGTACCGAAACGTATCAAATCTTACCTTATGGTCCCCATTCACGATCGCTCCAACCAGCAAAACAGCCTGGCTGCCGCGCCAAATACCGATCGTGAATGGAGAACCCGACGAGCCTGGCGTGGCGCAGAACAGCCGGTTGAATATTTGTCGAGTCGCGCAGTTTGGCGCAGGCGCAGCCGATGCGTGAATAGGGTAAACCAGCGTGGAGCGGGAACAGAATCTCTAGGAATCTCGCGGAATCTCGGGGGAGTAGGCACATAGCATGGGGGAGGCGTGGTGTAGCAAGCGTGGGATTGGGCAAAATATGGGGTGGCGTGACGTGACATGCATGTCATTGACCAGAAAAATGGAGCGGCACGGTCATGAATGTTACATAAAAATGACTGGGCTAAAAATGGAGTGGTGTGGCGCAGCGCTGCTTGGAGCGATCGTAAATTTCCCCTTTAAAGCTGGCCGTACACGATGGCTTAATCCGCGCCGCGGCGCACCACTCAATCTGTAACCCAGCCATTTTTTTACATCATACACGAAGGCGCCGCGCAGCTCCATTTTTCTGGCCAATCACATGCATGCCATGCCATGCTTCCCCATTTTTTACCTAATCTGAAACTTGCTACACCACGCCTCCCCCACACAGTGTGCTAACTACCCCTGGATTCCGCGACATTCCCAGCGATTCCGTTCCCGCTCCACGCTAGGTTTCCCCATTCACTATCGGTATTTGACATGGCGCCAGGCCGTTTGGCTGGATGGAGCAATTGTGTCGGAAACATTCAGGTTTTCTTCCTCAGTAGATAAACCGTCGTCGATCTTGACATATTCCTCAACGCTGACATTTGAATCCAAATTTGCTACTAAATCAGCAAGTTCTTTTTCGTTTTTCTCAGTTGTACAGTCCAGTGCCAATTCACTCGTACTCAAAAATCCCGCCTTGTAAAAACATTTCCGAATGCATCCAGACTCCACCTTTTTAAGGGCCGATGTAGTCCATGAAATCGCATCCAAAACAGTTACAGATTTTGATAACTCTTTCCTGGATTTGCAAGAGGTAATCAGAGAAAGCACATGTCTCAGAAGAAGCTTTCTGTACCCTACTTTGAAGCTTCGAATAATTCCCTGATCAAGTGGCTGTAGCATCGAAGTGGTGTTAGGAGGCAAAAAAAACCAAATGAACATTTTTGAGCTTTAAATCACCAGGATGAGAAGTAGCATTGTCCAGGAACAGAATAATTTTTCTCTTTTGTTTTTTCATTTTGTTGTCTAACTCGACCAACCAATCACTCATTACCTCAGTGGTCATCCACACTTTCTTATTCCACTTCCACGAAACTTGAAGTTTGCGTACATCAATGTTTTTGAAACTTGTAGGCTTCTTAGCTTTTCCAATAACAACTGGAGTTTCGAAGTCACCCAGCATGTTGCAACACAGCAAAAGAGTAAGCACCTCTTTTGAAATTTTCGCTGCCACTACATTTTTCAGTTTTAAAACAAAGTCTTGTCTGGAAGGATGCGGTAAAATAGGCCAGTCTCATCGGCAATGCAAATGTCCTTGTCCTCATATCCATCGCACAAAGATTTAAGCTTTTCAATCCAATCTGTTACGTCACTTGGATTTACAGATTTTTCTTCACCACAAATCTGTTTCAACGAGATGTTGTGACGTTTCCGGAATTTTTCTAACCACCCATTTGAGGCCTTAAAAGTTTCTAGCCCCAAGCTTTCGCCTACTTCTCTGGCTTTTTCTTGGAGCAAAACACCACTTACAGGAATGTTTTATGCATGAGCAAAACGGAACCATTTCATCAACACTTCGTCAATTTCGCTTCTTTCCTTGTTACGAAACTTTAAATTTTAGATATTGTCGTTTGAATTTAGGACCCACATTTTTCGAATTTCTTCTTTTTCTTTTAAAAGTTTGCTTATCTGTGTTTTACCAACGTGGAAACGTTCAGCTAGACTACGAACGCTCAGTTTTTCTTTTTCCGCAGCTTCTAAGACGTCTATTTTTTCTTTTAAGTTTAATCTCTTCCTTTTCAATGCCATTTTTACACCATCCAAATCGGTTTGCACTATCGCACCAAACTGAACAATTAAAGTTGTAACCTCGCCTGTAGCAAATGAGCAAACCCCTAAAACATATTTTGCACCTATACATTCATAGAAACCAGGAAGTTTGGGTACAATAAGAAAGAAAGAGAGGATTTAGGTGTTAAGGTCGGGGTCAAAATTGGGGTCAAGGCGGGAAATGTTCCTTGTAAAGACACATAATTACTTTTTCCAAAAATACCTGGCCGCTATTCAGAGTGCCCGCTTATCCGGAGGGAATTACATGGATTGACCTATATAAAGGGACCGGGACTCGTAAAAATGTCCGCTAATTAGAGGTGTCCGCTATTGGGGACTGTCCGTTAAGAGAGGTTTCACTGTATAACACTTTGTTTCATAATTTGAATTGCATAGGTGCTTCAAGATGCAATTCAGAAAGATTTGAAACCTACACGGTTCGCAGAAACGTTTTTTGAACACGTAGTGGGATACTTAAAACTGAAGTAAGTAAAGAGATGTAAAATGCCACTAATGAAAACATTGGCAACCGATTTCAAATGCTGCATGCATTTTGTTTTGTGAAACAGATGGTATTGGGTGAAGGGATTCACAGATCGTCACATTCCCCATGTTCTGAATTATGAACACAGTTGGCCCCCTGACGTAAGTAACATTTTCAATGCTCCATGTAGACTTATTTTACTCATTACTGTGCAATACATGGCATTTTCCTACATAATCCGCAGTTGAATTCGGTCTTACACGAGGGCAATCTTAAAAATAAAGGTCTCGTATTTCTTAGAAACGCGCAGAAACGTTTATTTCCAATTAATAGGTCTATATCATTCTAAAGCCAGAACATTTACCTATTTATCTACAAATTGCCATTTCGGTTTATGTATGTTGACATGGAGCGGACATGGAGGAAGTTGGTTCATACAAAAACTGTCATAGCGCCTACAAAAATGCATCTCCGAAAATGCGGTTATGAAGAGAAATAGGTAGATGTTCTGGCTTTAAAATGTCACTCTATTTGAAATACGCTATGACGAACCCTGCTTGGCACATTGGTCACCTGTCTAACTTGAGCATTGACAACCAAAGTGCGACACCCACGAGGTGCCCCAAATGGATAAATTGACCACCACCTTGTAAAATTGTTAAAACTGTACATACATATGTACTACACATAAAACTGTTGTGGTGTGCTGACCTTAATCAATATGCACGGTGCATACAAATTTGTACTTATTGTGAAGCTGGACTTTTATAATCAATCTTACACATAAAACACCTAAAGGCGAACTGACAAGCTTGCCTAAGGTACCCTGCAAATTAAACTGATGTACAATTCTGAGGGAATGATGTCACTCCACCCCCCTTTTATCAAGTGTCACTATAAAGGAAGGGGTATCAAACTTCTGATCTAGGATTGCGGCCACTTTAATTGTCTCATTTGCAGTTGAAAAAGGCTAAAGGAACGGTTGGTCTTCACTACTTGGCTTCTTTGACATCACTGCGACCCCCATATGATGTTAAAAGTACATATGGGAAATAGGAAGACGTAAACTGTAAAATCTTAAGTCATAAATTCAAACAAATCCAACGAGTTTTATTTGTTGAAATGGGAAATTTGTGCCTAACTTTTGTAATCCAGATATAATGGTCACACGTCCACATTGGGCACTTGTGACCGTCCGCGGGTGGTCAATATAGACAGGTTTTA
>WWPM01021709.1:0-10154 GCA_023279145.1 Glomeris maerens
CGCCGCAAGGAAGTAGCGTTTCGCCGGTCGGCATCGATAGCAGCGGAACCGCAAACCGACAGAGTTTCAATATGGGAATGCCAAAATCGCGCCGCAATTTACTCAGCGAGTTCAGTCGGCGTGACTTAGAAGAGGAATTCACGGAAGATGCGGTTTCTAAAACAGAGGTACAGTATATTTGAATGGAGAGTTAATTCTAGTTGGAGCAGCTGGTTGTATTAATTATTGAAATTTGCAGAATTCGCTGACTTGCATGCTGAGCCAGGGTCTGCGGTCAACGGTTCCCACAAAGAAGACGCGAGAGCGGCGCATCAAGATTACGAATTCCGATCAGGAACTTCACTACCACGAACTGTTGCGCTTAGTAAACTTGCAACGAGAGAGGTTGGAAACGCAGAATTCCGAGCTGACTCATTATGATGCGGAGATCATGTACTGGGAAGAAAAACAGCGCGAGAGCCAGCGTCAGATTCAAAACATCGAGAAAGAAGTGTGCAGGTTGGAGTTTTCAGGCAAAGATACGGACGAGGAGGTTGCGCAACTGGATAAGAGACACTTGGAAAACGAGCTGGAGATCGGACATCAGCAGGAGAAAACCCTCGCGTACGAATTGACGTTGTTACGCTCCAAGTTGGCCAACTGCGAAACGGAACTTCTGCAGTGCAAGAACAAAATGAGGTAATCCTAAGAAATGAAATGTTTGCTCAATACGGTTCAAGTGAAATGTATTGCGTCCTTGCGTATCTTGCTTTCGTAGAACTCTCATCGATAGCATCGTGGACGAGAAGCACTGGCGTGCCCAAGATGACAAAGAACGCGAGGAAAGGGAATTTCAAATGCTGAGAGAAATCGAAGAACTTCACAAAGTGATTAAAGAGAAAATCCGAGATTATGACACGAAGGTGCTTTAACAAATCAAAATGTGTCAAGATTTCCGTGAAATTGGAATATAGTGTACACAGATTGGGGGATTTTGTTCATTTTTCGGGTGCTAGGTGGAATCGACTGAAAAGTTGGACAAGGAAGTCAGGAAACTGGAAATGGTGATTACAGAGAAAAAGAAGCAAGTTGAGGAACTTATCCGAGAAATGAAAGCTGCCAATCTGGAATCGCTTTCCTTCACGCCCAATGAAGAAATCAATAGTTTATTAGAAGGTATAATTCTTACATTGATTTTTATCAGTATTTTGGTTCTAACAATACTAAGTAATTTTGAATCAATTCACGATGAGATTTGATAATGTGCTACTTGGTTTTAAAACTATTTTAACGTCTCATTTTAGGCAATTCTCACAAAGGGCCGGGAAGCGGGAGGAAAATTGTTGGTTCTCCTAGGCAATTAGAAAACGCAGTGCCAACAAGTAAAAATCCACACGGCGTGTGGGTATGAGATTGGGGTAACTTGAACCTCTATAATTTTATTATTATTATTATGATTATTATTCTCATTGCAACACTGTCACGCAAATTTCGGTGCTTGTGCTAAAAAAAAACACACGAGAGGAAGCTAATAATGCCAAAGGATAAATGCTGAATGCTAATAACAGTGCATATACGAGTATGCAGAAAGATTTGCTTCTGTCTTTTCTGCAATGGCCAATTGACAGCTTTTAACTAGTGGTGAATGTGTTTAGGTTTGTAAAAGTTAGACATTGGAATGTCTTGTCTTTTGCATTTTACTTTTCACTCAACGTTTCAACTCTTGGTTCATTATCCATACTTGCGCTGACATGTTTTCTGAACGAATTTCACCATGCATGGAAAACTATAGTTTCCATTTCTATTTGTGCTAATTAATTATTTTAATTAATCCTTATATTCAAGATATGAAGAATTACATTTGCAAGTTTTCTGTAATGAGTCATATAAATATGTAATTGTAGGAAATCAACAATATTGTGGTGAGATAAAAAAAACTGTCCAATTGAATTATATAAGAATACAATATAATCTGATTGTGTATTTCGTGAAAATTGACAATATTTTGAATTTCTTTTACGTTATCGCTATTTGTTTTTAATCTGATCGTTATTAAAAATATGTTCAAAATGCGGTATCATTATGACAGGTTTATTTTCAATGCAGTTTTAAATACCTAGCCTATTTCTATTCGAAACATTGACACATTTGTGCATATTTTACATAACCCATCTTGAATTTTATCCATTCTGTATATGCATTTCTGTAATATATATCGTATGTATTATTAAAGTTACATAGTAAGTGATTTCTCTCCTCAATTATGTTGTAGATGAGGACGTTTTAGTAATGTACACATTAATGGATGTAGTTAATATTCATTTATTTATTTCAAGTTTCAATTATTCCATGTTTCATTGGAGAATGTGACGTCATTTGTGGGCGTCGCCCATCACCTAGTTTTTGCATGACCCCTACCTACTGGTCTATTATTCATTTAGACAGAATTCAGCAAGAAAATAAGGCATCCTCCTGGGATATATTTAAAATTGCCGCAGTAATTAACAAAGCGGAAGTAGAATTCTTTATTTCGGCTAAAGGTGCGATCCCTGTTTTGGAGAAAGTCACGTGACGCGGCGTTATTTGCCCACAAGACGCCAGTTTGCCGAATGTCAATCCGCCATTTTGTCACCATCTCTGTTGGCCGCACGACGTTTGCGCGCCCACCTTTTGTCCACGGCCAACTTGCACATTTGAACGTAATTATCGTTAAAAATAATGCTTATTAAGTACACTATTGCTAGCTGAGTGTAACTATTCTCAATAATTTGCATGAAATTAATAGGAAAACTGATATTGATGCACTGCAGTAGGCTTATTGAGCGCGTCGGTTTCGAGTAATTAGGCTTAGCATAGGCTAAACTTCATCGTAGTATATTGCGTTTTGATAACATTTATCAACGGCTTTTCTTGGCAATTATCGAAATTTTACCCGTTTTATACATATTTATAATCATATGAACACCAAATTAAGTTGTACCGCTATGAAAATGATCATAGGCAACCTTAATGCAGGCAACTTGCTTTTAGGCAAGATTTGGTGCTTTATGTAAGCAATCAGACGCTGTGACGTCATGGAATATTGCGTGCAAGATCGTTCTATGCAAGAAAGTTGCATAGGTGATTAATTCCCAAAAAAGGATGTTGCAATTAGCTGAACAGGGCAGGATATGAATAGGAAATCTATTTTGGCTTTAAAAGTTGTATTCGATCCGAACAAAGGATCTTAGCAATTAAAATATTTCCAGGTTATCAATTAAAAAATTTAATGGAATAAAATTATATTTTGTTCAGTAATTAATTCATATAGAAATTAATTAACATGCTTAATTAAAACACAAATACAGCTATTTTAATGTTTCTGAAAATTGCTTCATTGTCATTAAAAATTGTAATATAAAGTTTTTAGTTATAAAAATCCAAAGTGATATAGCAGTAATTTTAATGTTTATGGAGGTTGGTTTCATTAACATATTATAATAAGTTTTTAGTTATGTTATGTTAAGTGAAAGGAATTTGCGCAATGCAGTATAATTAACAGCTGCTGGGAATATGTAGGGCATGACAAATTATATACTTTTTTTATATTTGGTTCCATTTCAGGGATTTTTTGGGCCGAAAGTGTTTATATGTTCGCTGAAATGCCACCGGAAAAAGTGGAGAATAACACTATTCTGACAGCAAGGGGCAAACTGAAAATAGCCGATCAAGGTTACATGTACCACTTCGAGAAAGCCAGCCGAGATGGTTCGAAGAAATTTTGGAGATGCGGACACCGCAGATCAGAACACTGCGCTGCCCGGCTGCACACCGATTCGGATGGCAACGTACTGCAGCGAGTACGCGAACACAATCACGACAGCGATGCTGCTTTGGTCGAAGTGACCAAAATCAAGGCCGGCATCAAGCGCAGGGCAACCGAGACCCTAGATGTTATAACCTTATATTTTTACCAGAATTAACCGTGTTATGGTCCATATTACACCGTATTTTATCGCTATAGATGCCAAGCCAAATCCTGAGTAATGCGCTTCTCGACACGGACGATGCGATAAGAGGTAAGATGCCGACGAAGGAAGCTGTAAGAAAGATCATTCAGCGAGCGCGAAACATGGCAACAGTTCTGCCGCCGCCTCCGCCGGACCTTCAGAGTTTGGTAACCTTATATTAGAGATTTTACGGTTGAGATCTCCTTCCCCCGTTCCCCGATATCTTATACGAGGAATGCGCTTCGCAGACTATTCCGGATGAATACAAGTTTTACGAAACCACGTCTGGACAGAGGGAATCTTTTTTCCTTGCGGATGTCGTAGGCGGAGTAGGACAGAGGATTTTGATTTTTGGCCGGGAAAGCAACAGCGCGTGGAGCGAACAGATGGACACGGTCTTCGTGGACGGAGCGTTCAGATATACTTCTCCGTTATTCAGCCAGGTTTACGTGATCATGGCGGAACGGGATGGGTTTGTTATTCCGGTTCTGTACGGTCTTTTGCCAAACCGGGAACAAGAGACGTACAATAGCTTTTTCGCAGCGCTCCGAGTGGTAAGTTGGGACATATGTATTCTTTATTGCATTAATATGTAATTCACCGACTTGATTTTTTTGTTAAAAGATTTGGCCACTGCTTAATCCATCCACGATCGGGATCGATTTCGAAAAAGGGCCTATGAACGCATTGAAGGCCGCATTCCCGAAGGCTCGGCTACGCGGCTGTTTATTTCTTCTGGCGCAAAATTTGCGCAAGCAACTGTCCGATGCCGGTCTGCTATCGCGCTACGACAACGATCCGGCATTCTCGCTTCAAGCTCGAATGATCACGTCGCTGGCCTTCGTGCCGATCCCGCAACTGGACGACTGCTTCGAAGCGTTGACCAACGCTCTCGTGCCATGCGATCAGACGGCTCCGGCTGGAGAACTGGAGCCGGTGCTGAACTGGTTCGAGGATAACTTCCTAGGACGGCCCAATCGGAACGGATCGCGGCAACCGGCCTCATTCCCTCCCGAGGTTTGGTCCGTTTACGAGAGCGTGCTTGGCGACGACTTGCGCGTCATGCACCTTGCGGAGACGACGCACCGCCGCCTTCAAGCCAAACTGGACATGGCCCATCCTTCCATCTGGAAGTTCATAGATTGCCTGCGAAACATTCAAAAAAGCAACGACACTTTCTACGAACAGCACATTCGCGGCGAGACTCCATCGACGAAGCGGCGCAAGTTTCTGGTTTCCGATCAAAAGATTCGGAAATTAGTGCAAGACTTTCACAATGGAGACATGGTAGAGTTCCTTAGGAACTGCGCTCTGGGCAATTGAATTGGTTTGGGCTCTGGATCAATATGGTATAATGAAATTGTTGTCTTTTTTGCTCAGAACTTCAACTTGATGCTAAATGCACATTATCGCAATGTAGTTTGAACACTTGAATTTCAGCACTTGAGATTGGATTTGAAAATTTGAAAGCAATGCATACTGTGCTTTATGATTTGGGAACCACTAAATGTGGTTTAAATTGATAACAAATTATAATGTAAGTACTACGTGCGTGCAAAGCAAATGATATCTATTAATGTTTTTGTTGCACTTCTGTTGCATCGTCGGATGTATTGGCTTGATTCGATAAAGCTATTCGGAAATTCACGTTGTACGAAGAACACGTACATATTGTACAATTTTCTTTTCTGAATTCAATTTGAGATTTGATTCTGTAATAAAAACTCGATTTCCAATTATGAAATAGGTCTTAGTTTTTATAGATGATAAGAAAATAAGATTTTGCAATTTGACATTGGAACATTGAGACTGGGAATCTAGAAATATGCACATTAAAATAAAATGTTTGGTTAATTTCAATGAGAAAAGTAGTTCTTGGATGTGTTTCACTGTATTTACTTGCTAACAAAAATATTGGTCTTTAAAAAATAAGTATGTGATTGTTTTTAAAAGGGTATTTTTAAATTGGAAGGTGAAATATAAAAGGGGAAAGAATATCCTCCATTTTGAAATAAGCTTGGCAGATTTTTATCATTTATGCCGTTGTCTGAACATTTCACCCAACTTCCATATCATGTTTTTAATCTTCCCATTTTGTGTAATTCTGGCGTTTTTACATCCGCACAGTGAAATCATTTGTTTTTATTTGAAATTTATTTCCACACAGAACAGCCATTTCTTCCATCGCGGTTATATTTTGATTGCGGCGGGATCGTAACCATAGAGACGGAGAGATGGCCTATAAGAAACCAAAGGTACTTCACATAATATTATCGAGTTTTAAATATTCGCGGTTGATTTGGCTGGACCGGTATGGGTCAAGAACGCGCCGGAAGCGGAACCTCATTACGTAAATATTCGCCTATACTAATACTTTAATACCGGTACTAACACTGACATGCGTTTAAATGTATAGTTGCAATGTGATTTGTCGCGACTGAACCGGTACACGTGTATAAGATACCGGTACGCACTTGAACATCGTCAGTACTTTATCGTGGTTTTGACTGGTTGAAGGAGCCGGCGCCATCTTTCTTGTCGCTGTGCATGGTGGTCGGCGAGAAGGTGAGTTCCCAGCGTTCACCACTGTCACTTTTCCCAACATTCTTTTCTGCTTTTCGGCCAGTAGAATCGTTCGATTGGGCATCGGATGCGAAATGGCAACTGTTTTGAAACGCGCCAAGTGCGCACATTTAACCCAGGTTTACGAGAAAATTCTGTGTGCAATAAGCAGACTCGTTTTATAATGTCGCTGTATATTATTATGTACTTCACTGCTGGCTGAACATGTGATGTCCTCGATTCGAAAAAGTGTTCCTTCCCAAAAAGGCAATCGATGGCTATTTTAAAGGTGCTCTTGCCAATTTACACGAGTCGTGGCCAAATTATTGGTTACAATAGTGGAGATAAAAAATGCGACTACGTATGTAGAAATAATGTTGAACGACCTTCAAGAGCCTATTGTCATAGTTAATCGAGATATAAGCTGTGCAAATAGTGCGCATCAATGTAAATTGAACTGTTTAATACAACTGCATAAACAGTTTTTGTTATTTTTGCTCGCAATTTTTGAAAATCAAATGTTATCTGGTAAAATTGCTAAGGTGTGTCATTGTTCAGTTGATAAATAATTAATTAATTAGTCTGTCGTAATTAGACGTTGATATGTGAACGTTGTATTTTCATTTTGCAGGCAGTTGATGCCCTGCAATGGATGATACAAAAGATCACTTGGAATCCGGTGTAAACGGTGAACCTGAAGTCATCAGTTTACTGTTGGCACAATCAGTAAGTGAAATGGTCAGTTGGAAAAAATATTGTTGGGTATTCAATTGTTTCATTGGTTTACAACAGGGACATACGGTTTCCTTGCATGATGGTACGACAGCATTCATTCACACAGTTACCGAAAAAGGTAATTTACAAGTTTAAACCGGTAAAGTGTCCACGTTTTTATTTCTTGTTAATTACAGGAGGAAATACTAGTCCCAATCCCAAGTTCATCGATGGCCAAACCGTTCAACTCGAAGACGGTACGACTGCATTCATCCAATCTACCGGCAAAGGTATCATTTCGTGAATGCGTAACGCGCATCTACGCCAGATTTCACTATAAATTTGGCCAGATTTGCCGTTTACAGGCTTACAAGCCGTGCAGCTTGAAGATGGAACCACCGCTTACATTCACACGTCAACGGAAGGATTATTCGACAGTGATATTTCAGCCGTGGGATTGGAGCATTTTACCGCAACGCGTGATGCCGATGAACACGGTTCCGATAAGTCGGAACTGAATAGGATACAGGTTACTTATCGCTGTTGTACTTATTTCGGTTTAATTTCGAAAATTTTGTATTAATTTTGTGCGAAATGTTTTCCTTTCCAGAGTATTTCGATTGGAGGAGTATCGCGAATAAGTAGCGCCAAAGCCTTGGCTATGGGTGACAAAGCGTTTCGATGTAGTTTCGAAGGATGTGGACGACTATATACCACGCAACATCATCTCAAAGTAAAGCTAAACTGCCTTTAGATTCTGGGGTTAACGTGTTAACGTGTACATTCGGATTCAATACGTTTCCCATAATCCTTTCATTTAATTGTGTAAATTTCAGCACATATAACTTCAAAGCCCAATTAAATTAAGGAATAATGGAGAACTTATTCACTATTAGGTTCATGAAAGATCTCACACTGGTGATAGGCCGTTCAAATGCGAAGTGTCACATTGTAATAAAGCATTTGCGACCGGTTACGGGTTAAAAAGCCACACGAGGGTTCATACAGGAGAGAAGCCGTATAAATGTCCGGAAGACTCGTGTAATAAAGCCTTTAAAACCTCCGGGGATCTCCAGAAGCACGTGAGGACTCACACCGGTATATAATTACAATTCTAGCGATTAGAATGTAATAAAATACTGTGAGCCCGGTTTTTTCTAAAAAAACATTACGATGTCTGCGTAGGTGAGCGGCCGTTTAAATGTCCGTACGAGGGTTGCGATAGGTCCTTCACGACTTCCAATATCCGAAAGGTTCACATCCGAACCCACACCGGAGAAAGACCGTATATCTGTCAAGAAGATGGATGCGGAAGAGCATTCGCAAGTGCTACCAATTATAAGAATCACATTCGTATCCATACTGGTAAACCAGGACACAATACAGGGTGTCCCAAAAAGACATATACACTCTTTGGGACGTTATAGCTCAGCAACGAAATAAGATGGAAATGTAAGTTTTATTGTGTATGGTCTAGATGGCGCTAGAAACGTGTAGCAACGCTGTTCACATGCTTAGATAACAAAATGGCGACGAGATATTCATTCGAAGCATGTAAGTGGATACTGAAGTGTTATTGGAAAGTGGAGAATGTTGCTGAGGTTCAACGTCGTTGGACGGTTGAATTTGGTACACCACCACCAACAAGGATAACAATAACACAACTCCGAAACAAGTTTGAGGAACTTCACAGTATAAAATAAAACGGACCTCGTATTTCTATCTCATTTCGTTGCTGAGTTATAACGCCCTAAAGATTGTATATGGCAACCAACAAACTACATGATTAGTATGGATGGAAGAATGCATTTATAGTCGGCTTCTCCTATGTTTTAGGGGAGAAACCATACGTGTGCACTGTGCAAGGGTGCGGAAAGCGGTTTACGGAATATTCGAGTCTTTATAAACATCACGTGGTGCACACGCACTCCAAACCTTACACGTGCAATTTGTGCGGAAGGAATTACCGGCAAACTTCGACGCTCGCGATGCACAGGCGGACGTCGCACGGACTCCTCGAGCCGGATGACGATCCGGAATGCATCATATCCGAAGAAGGTGTCTGTCGGATCGATTCGAACCACGTTCTCGGTCTCGGCCATTCTTTGTTAGTTAATGAATGTGATGGGTGAACAGATGAAGAAGACTGCGAGCTCGAACCGATTAAAAAAAGCGCCCGGCTGCATTTAACGGGAACTACCGACAACACCGTCACCAATCTGGTCATGCAAGGCCCAACAGGCATATCTGTAAGTGTCTTTACTCTCCAAGTAGCAAAAAACATTGGGCAAACTTAAGAAAGTATGGTTTGATTTTGAATCTGATTTCTTTCCAGACAGACCTTGTATGCCTCACGGGAGAACCAATCTGAGGTGAGGTATAATTTGCGGTGAACGACGACCTGGAATACACCGATGGGGCATCAGGAGGGACATTGTTCCTCGAGGTCCTATCAAGCTTCGCAAATTCTTGTTGTGCAATCGAACACGAACTCTGCGATGTCCCCAATATTTCAGTGCGGAAAAGACCGCTTTGGCGGCAAGAGTTGACGGAACTTCGATCGCATATTCCGTATAGTCAAGCAATGGTAACCTAGCCATGAACTGGTAAGGTAACTTTAGATTAGTGGTAATGAGTGAATTAATCTTGGCTCTAGCATTGCTCTCAGGGAAAGATATAAAAGTAACTAGTGTACATATGAGTGAAACACGTGCAGAGTTTGTAAAGATCGTGTTCTGTTACGTACGGATAAACAATGTATTTATTTTCAAGTATTTTTCAGAGCAAGTATTTCAATTGTTACCGATCAAGCAATTTTTCTCCAAATTAACAGTGTAGATTTTTATTTTACATAGTTGTCCAACGATGTTGCAATCTGTCAATTAAATGATTACCAATTGATTCACAAAT
>WWPM01021711.1:0-13791 GCA_023279145.1 Glomeris maerens
ATGCCTCGTATTTTGAGGTTTTATAAAAATCCATAATCTGATCTTGCAAGCATACTTTGTAACTGGAAACTATCAAGATGCAGGCTCGTGTGTTAAGTATGATATGCAAGCATTATTTTTCTGCGAGATATGTAAAATCTGAAAATTCATAATTAAAGCTAAAAAAAAGAAGCGATATGAAGCTGCTACACATCATTCATACAGAAGGGACGGTATACTCAATTTTTGGAAGGGAGGTGTCGATGTGCACACAATGTTGTCACATTTTTTATTTATCTGGTGCGTATTCACGTGGTGATCAAGGCGGAAACGAGTGGGCGGCAACGGGTTCAGCGCGCATGTGCCGAAACGGAAGCGGCAAGCTGAAATTATCCCGTGAGGAGACCCACCTCCCATCTATTAACCGCGGTGCATTATTTACCAGGACGGCAGAGCAAACCATGCCACCGACGTTCTGCAACATCGTCCATCATCCGTCACTGTTTGTCTATCGAGAATGCCCGGATGTTTAAGTGAAATCTTGTGATCGACCCTGTGCAGGCCACTGTAACCGTACCCACCCTAGGGGCGCCTTATTTCAGTGGAAACTATTAATTTTTCTGTGCTCTACTGTTGTCTGGTAGTGAATGAATACAAGAAAATTAGATTTGATTTAGGGAACCCCGCCTCGAAATATTATAATATTATTTTTCCTCATATTGTCTTTCCATGGTTCGTATATGAAATAATTTATAAACAGTTTTTTTTCTCAAAAAATGAAATATTTAAATTATGTGTATATCGAAATGTGAATCCCATTTATGTTTCATACATTCCAGGAAAATATAATCTTTCGCGATTACGAATTATGAATAATATTTGCAGACAAATGTTTGCGACATGTACTTGTAATTTATATTGGACATATAAATGAGTGCTTCGCGAATGACCTTTAATATTATCCAGCTCGAACAATATCATGTATAATCAACATTCCTGCATGGACGTCGTTGCTGATGTGATATATTATAATGGACGTGTTTTATTAGGGGATATAGGGAATTTATTGAGCAGACTTCTTTGTTGGAGAAATTGATGCCTCAGTTGTCATCGGTGCATGTCTTTTCTCCATTACAGTAATTAGATCATAGACCCAACTCCTCAGCAATATCTTGATTTATCTTTCAATTCCAAGGCTTGGTGGATTATGAAGCTGACCTATTGTTATAGTTACTATCATTTTGGAACCCTACGCCTGCAATGGGAATTTTGCATGTGATTTTATTCAAATCGCCCAAAATGAAAAACCTTTAAACCACGACCTTTTTAGCTCTGTGGCAAGAAAGGTTTTTCAGTAATGGAGCTCTCAGCAGCTTTGCATTATCTGTATTTTGGATAATGGACAGCGCTGTGCATTACATGTATAAGTTAAAATTATGCATTCTGCGTCATGCAATTTTCAATATTTGCAGATGGTATGCACGTAGTTTATTTAAGATAAGCCTTTAAAAGAAAGGTTCAAGCTAACTTTCACTGTTACTACCCCCTGCTTGCACATTACACGAAGCGGAATCTATATAATCAATTTATGTTTTTAGATTAAGTTCAGTTTATAAAATATGCAATTCGCGCATTAAACATGAAAAGGAATAAAAGAAGAATTATGCCGGCCATGAATGGATGGCATTATACATGTGTAATCCCTGCTTTAACGCATTCGTTGGAAATACACTGAGATTCTTTTCAGAATGGGACCTACATATTACATATGTATGTGAACAATTTACTGATTTTTTGCTACCATTTCACCTATTATACGGTTTTTTATTTCATTTCTGATTTTATATGCATTACGTGAAATATTTTCTTAGATGAAGTTTATGTTGCGCAATGTCCTTGTGTAAGGGTTTTGGCAACCAACATAATTTCTTCACTGTTACGATAAGATCAGACTTCATCTGTTCGTATGTCGTTGTTTTTATTCGAGAATACCCAGTTTTTTCCCCTTTTGGAGTAGGCGTTGCATCGTCACCACCAAATCCAATTTTTATCGTCATCGCGCACTTCATTCATTCAGTTTTCGTCTCCGTCCAACATTCAAGGGAGAATATAATATTTTGTTGTGAATGCAATCATTCTTATTCTTTCTTGATTTTTCAGAACAGTATTTTGTGGGAGCGCGCAAGTGTGCTTCGTATTAAAAACGGTAAACATCTTTTGAAGATGACGAAGGCTTTTGGAAATGAAATGCAAATTAGTTGGCACAAATTCTCCGTGTTCAATATTAGCAATAGCTTGTGCTGACTTTTTGAATTTAATATCGGTGAAATAGGAGTATGTTGGCAGATAGGTTTCACATTCTTCGTCTATTTACTCGTGCGTTCGCTATCCATTGAAATAACATAAAACCGAATTGGAAATTCGAAATGATGCTGCAAGATTGCATGATATGTCGTATTTTTTGTTTTCTATCCAACTCAAGAGTTGCCATGGTGTAATTGGAAGAATCGGGCAAAAGGGCGTCAGTTCGCCATAACAAACGAAAAAAAAGAGGCAATATGGGGAGGAAAGGCTGGTGAAGCTCGACAATCGATAATCCTTCAATAGTGTGAAGAGACTACGACCGGACGTGCTGCGCAGTTCGACACAATACCCATTTTTGGTCCTTTCTACACAGACAAACTATTGGTTCTTATGGCACAAGACTAACACAATCTCCAATCATTTCAATTCAATGCGCTATTGCAGAAAGTATCTTAACACTATACTGTATACTGTATATGCTGGTGCGACTCAAAATAAGTCCATTCAAATGTTTGCTCCACTGATTTGTAATTGTTTAATAGCGTCAGTATATATGTATCTTCGTATCATTTAGACACATTATGTCAATGCAAGCACATAACATGTTTTTAGGTGTTTCATATAAATGTATGTCCATTATTACTTTGAGCAGCGATTCGGCGTTGAATTTATTAGTAAATTTCAAACACAAATCTTTTTCTCACAGATGAAAACACTTCACGTGCCTTGATTTGACTATTACATACATAGTTTTGACTCCAACATGGATTCATCAACAAGTGAAAACCAGCTTTAAACGCCGACTAATAAAATATACAACAAATTTAAGATAATACCTTAAATAGACGATCAATTATAGAGATACCTCAACATCGGAGACTAGCAACAGTGAGAAAATGATCTGTGATTGAAATTTATTATTCAATATTCTCCACTGATATCAGTTTGAATTTGTTAGTGTTTTCATGGTTTCAGATGAAGTTTCTCTCCAGAGTTAAAGAATTGAATCCTTAAGTTTTGATACAGACTTGTATTGCTTTCAACCCTCACAGACCATTCTTGTGAGCTGTCTCCATAGGATTTTAATAGGGTTCAGGTCAGGTGAAAATGGTGGCTAGTCCATAACTTGAACATCATTGTATAGAAACCATTTGTAGGTGCAATTGGCCGAATGCACTGGGGAATTGTCTTGCTGGAACCATTCTCCAGCAGTTATGCTTCCAGCAGGTTTTGATGCATTCATGCGACTGCTGATAACAGCAATATTAGTATTTCTATCTCATCCAAATGCAGCCCATAACATGATGGGATCCTTCTCCTTGCTGGTGCTTGGAGTACATTTTCTCGTTCTTACTCAGTAGTACTGCCATCCGTCAGGAACTTCCAGATTAAACTATTTTCGTCGCTTCTTTCAATATTATGTCATTCAAATTTCCATGACAATTTCGTCTTGGCAAAACCCAAACGCTTATCTTTGTGGATTGGTTCCAGAGCTGGCATGTCTTTGCGCTTCTTTTATTCCAAGTGTTAATAATTTTGCACAATTCTCCACAACATAAATTTGGATATTTTGATATCTCCTGGTCATCTCGCAACCTGACCAATCTGGCCAACATTTTCACCTGACCTGAGCTCCATTGAAAACCTATGGGGACAGCTCACAATAATGGTTTATGAGGGTGGAAATTGACATAAGTTCGTATCAGAAATTAAGGATTCAATTCTTTATTACTGAAACTATGAAACAATTTAATATACTGCTATAAACATGTTTTGTGCTAATTTATCATAAAATTAAAATAATTTAAGAACGTGCTTGCATTGACAATGTGTCTCGATAAAAAATGTAGTGTAAAAGATATTGAGGCCATTTAATTACGCACACGGTATCCGGAAAGCCTGGAAAAATTGGGGGAAAATGTTAGGAAGCAACAGATAAAAATAATGACGACATTTGTCTCAGTAACATGGCAGGGAAACATCCATTTGTGATGTCATCGACGACCTAAGAACATCTCATCAAGGTCAAATAGGTTCAAACTCCGTCAGCTTTTGTAATAGATTGACATTTTTTAATTTGTAAATGGTATAGTAAGAATTTTTGAATATGTTGCTGTAAACGTATTTAAAATTCAAGGTAAACTGAAGTAGTAAGTGCATTATTATTAGGAACTTTTGCATTAGCTTACAATGGTGGCGCTTGTGATGTAGTAAAAAACAGAATTTTCTTTTTTATATTGTAAATTCTCGAATTAACGATGGTATCTGATGACAGCCGCATCACCAACTGTACCTTGTTTTAAATAATTATGATTGCCGGATGCAGTCGTGATTTCGGTCCAGTGGCAATGTCCAAAGATATTCCATGGGAAGAAGAGTAGGCGCACAGTAAGCCAGTAATCAAAGGAACATTGAACTTTATCTTCATATACAAGGGCTGTTCAAAAAGTTCCAGGACTGATTTAATTCCATGGTGAGTTGCAGCGCAAATGATACCCGGTAAAGGGCATTGAAAACCTTGATATCTCTCAGGTAACCTCCCATTTACTGTTTGTTGATATATTTTTTATTTTAAAAGTGTGACGAATGTCACAAATTTAATACAAACACCACTCATCCCCACTTTTTCTGTCAAAATGTCGTGAAATGAACCCACAAAGATACCACAATCTCCATTACATCTTCACCATAAGCGAATTTCAACATTTCGAACATTTCCGTAAGTTTTATCGAATTTGTTACGGAATTTTACCCGCCAACAACGCTGATCCTATGGGTCGTTCATAATGGATATTGGACACAAGTGATAAAATGTCTTGCAGAAAAACTGCCGCATCATTGGAACTAAAAAGGATATCGACAAACATTCAATGGGAGTTCGCTCGGGAGATATCAAGGTTTCAAATGCCCTTTACCAGAATTCATTTACGCTACAACTAACGGTGTAATTAAACCAGTCCTAGAACTTTTTGAACAGCCCTTGTACAGTATTAAAAATTGAATAATCATATATTCGCTGATAGAAGATAATCATACGGTGACAAACAAATACGTACGGAGAACGTGCTAAATGAGAATCTGAACGCATATTTTCAACAGATATATTCAACTTTAATCTATCAATATCTGCACACATAAGAATGTAATTATAATTATTGTGTAAGACGGATAAACTGTGTCTTGTAAAACTTAAAACGAAACCTTCGAGGCAAATTCACATTTTTCAATAAAGCTAGTGGGAGTGTTGACAATTAATGGCCACCTGTACTTGTGATAAAATTAATGCCCCAGAATTAGCGTCTTTTCACAGTTGAGTGGACCATGGAAGGTTTCAAATTTAACAAAACCCTTCGAGGTATTAACGGCAGCTATTTGGACATAATAATTTCGCAATTGTTTCACAAAACGTGTTAATTTTGATAATCCACAGTTGCTATTATATTGCCCAACCCATTGAACTTTGAATCTTGTAGCCCTTTCATACACAATTAAATCGTTGTACTCTGAACCCTGGTTATGAATTTTGTGTTGAAGTCAGACGAAAATCGAAAGTATTTTGCAATCCTAGATGGCCTTGCCGCCGTCTTTTGCAGATAATGAATCGAAGTAAGATTAAGTCAGAATTAAAAAAAAATCAATTATTATATAACCAGCATATTTAATATTTTACTCAATATATCGCATATTGTTTTTGTCGAAGATTATATTGAATTGGTATTTAAACACAACGATTCTTTCCGAGCCAGAATTAGCATATTTTCACAGTCGAGTGGACCATGGAGGAGGGTCAGTCATTTAAAATTACACCGCGGGCTTGCAAATTAGCGATGTGAAAAAGCATACATTAATTGATGGGCCCTGGATATTATGGTAGCAATAGCTACTGCATGTACACTTGATACATCTTCAAATCGCAGTCTGGCCCATCTAAAATTCACAGTTTCGGCTTACTAACGATTGCTATAACGTTCGTGTACCGGAAATAATTTGGACTGAAGCGCCATGGTTGCAGTATTGCTGCTGTTGCCGCTACGCGACAGCCGCTGGGGTATATGGGATTATTGATCTGCACTCAGTCCCGTCATGCATTGCACGCAGCATCCAGCATACATATACCATCCTCTGTAATAATATCCAGCATTGTGGACACTCCGACCGTTTACGAAATTACAATAAACATTTTTTTTGCCTATCCATATGAATGCATTTGCGTTCTACGAAGGAGCACTGTTGGCCACCTCTTTCATGTGCCTATTATTTTACTTGTATGCAGACCAGCATAGGTTACTACTGCTCTGGAGATGGTGCAATAGAATTGCCAATAGCAAGTACACCCCCTCACTTCGAGAGTCGACAGTGCCGTTTCTGGGTGTCAAGCGAGCTCAGAGTGTGCGCACTTGCCACATGCCACTTCCCTCCTGGGCTCTTTGGGAGTAGGAGTTCGTTGTTCTCGCTGAAGCCATCGTACTGCTGTACCAGCTACTCGTCATCGCAGATTTGACCCCCTCCTCCATCTTCTGATAGCAGGAAAAAGGCAGCGTGCTAAAAGTGTTTGCCGTTGCAGACAACAGCCACAGTGGCTATTGGTCATCAAGTTCTTCTGGATGATTTCTTTTGACAACATTACTGACTGCATGTATATCATGAGATAAACTCCAGTGGGGTTAGTTGACTGAGATTTGTGCCATTGAATAGTCTCTACAGTCTTCAGCTGTACAGTAGTGAATGGTCATCCTGGGACATTATTGGGGCTTTAATCTGCGTCTGCGTCTACACTCATCATATACACTGCGTTGACAGGAGTACAGAAGCAAAAACGTAGCTGGAGGCCTTGTTGTAGGCAAGTCGTTCGCGCATAAAGAAGCCAGACATTTTATTTTTCTTTTCCTCCTGCTATTGGACGCTGCGTCTGCTCTTGCTGTGTTCTTGCTGGCTTGCTGGACTGGTTCCAAAAAGGATACCGCGCACCCACCACTCCAAGTCGGCTGCGAATGAATGGTGAGTGCTTGAATTTATCAGTGTCACTAGTCATTTGCCATCCACATGCATTTTCACATGTGAAGCTAGCCAAGAAGTTCTTATACGAGTTCACCAATTGTTTTAACTTGTAGACTTGGAGTAATTTGAGGGGATTGGAGAAGTGAATGCTGTAATTTTGGGTTGTAGTGGACCTTTTAAACTTATTCTTAAAGTATTTGGCGTGAAATTTTCATAGTATCTCTATTCCGTGCTTTGTTGTTGCCCTTCATACTCCGTCATGATTAATTAAATTATTTATATTGGTCTGCTGTTGGGAGTTATTGCAGACAAGTGGTATTGGATCACCCTCGTTGACAGTTGTATTCTCAATACTGTATACAAGAAATTATAAGCGTGTCGTACCATAACAAATGATACCATATTGTGAAGAAATCTTTGTTTATTCCAGATAAAGCGTTTTGTGAATTTGAAAACATTTTTTCTTAATTGTAAACGCTGCATACAATGGCAACAAGTGTATGATATTATTGACATTGTTTATTTCAATATTTGGCCATCAATTTAAAATCGTGCCAGTTTTGTATTTTTCATGCACGTGCTGCAATTTAACAGACTAACTTACATGCAAAGGTTGAGTGGTCACAATGGTTAAATCTGCTGTTATCAAAAGCAATTAAACCTTTCTACATTCTTTTGAAAGCATTGTGTATAATTTGTCATGACAGTGTTGCAATGTCGATGCGTATAAACAGAGTTTAGGAACCTTTGGTTTCGTATAATTGAGCTGTGTGTTTTTGTTAGCAACTCCGTTGAGCAATAGAAACCAAACCCATAAATTCAACTCGAGCAAATCCCGGTTTAAAGTTTAATGAACAAGTGGGACGCAATAAGAAGGTTTTTCTTTTCATGTTTTGAATTTCTTTTCAATTTTTCGGTTCGTAGAAGTGGAAGACTGTATGGTTCTTAAATGAAAACTAATCATTTAATTTGCTTATGCTGGTGACGCAGTCTGAATTTGCATGAAAATTACTTTAATGAACAACGCATAGCTGATTTTGATTTAAAAATTGGGTATTAGTTAATGTAGTACATTCATTTCAGAAGATTTAAATTTCAACAGCTTGACTCATATTCGATAGTAAATAAAGTAAATAAAGCTTTTGAAATAAGTGATGTACCGTAAAACTATTTATTACTTGAAAAGGTTAAATTAGTATAAAACCGTTTTATGAGAAGTGGGAGTCAAGAAGATCGGTTTGAGTTGGAGGTGTGAAGAACCCCGCTTATTTTCGAGACAGGCTTATTTTTGCACCAATTTGGCTTTTCGCCCATCTTATTTTCGAGACTGGCCAATATTACTCTTTCCAGAATACAGTCAAACTTCCATACTGTGACACCTGGCTAACACAAGTCTCCGTACTATGACACCCGTCAAACAGGTTATGTAATAGATAAAACCGTTTCATTAACAGTATTTATATTTAAAAACTACCGCTGTCAAGCACGGAAAGTATGCAGGCTACGACTTGTTTTATGCATATGCGCATTTGTATACCAGCAGATTCATTCCCATCGCCTAGAATGGCAAAAGTTTTAAGATTGACCCTTGACCAGGAATAGTTCAATAGCTCAATTAGTTGGATCTTCGACTAATAAGTGCTACACTACAACGAACTTGTTAGTCCAAGGTTAATTGACTGTATACTGAAATCCATATCTTTGTATTTAAAATGTGAAACATTAATAATTTAAACTATGTACATTATTTCCTATCAACATATTTACAGGTGGTAAATACTACGTATTTAGAGAGTCTTGAATTCCACTTCGCAGCTTCATACTCGTATTTAACAATTGAAACAATTTTTCGATTAGTTTGAAAGTGTAATTGCGCAAAATACATTTCGAATTAAAATATTACAGTCTTGTTTAGAAAAGACTGTGACGGGCGGAGAATATAATATATCATCATTTCTGAGCGTCACATTGATTCTACAGATGCGCTCAAAATTATGCAATGCGCTCAAAATTATGCAATTTTAATATTCTCTACTTTGTTTTAATTTAAACAATTTTGCTTTGCTCTCATTCCAGCTGCCCAATTCTCGTAAAACAATTTTAATTGGGTTTGTATAACTTAACTGGATGCATGAATATGTATTAAGCAACGGACGCTATAAATAACGCGATTCATATTTTCTGAGACTATGGCATAAAATTGAACAAATTCCGTTTCTGTAAATTCAGCATGCATTCTGCATTTACGTGTATATACTACATGGTGAATAGTACCCGGATGATATTGCCAGACATGTTATCTATTTTTCTGATCACAAAGTGAAGCATGCGTGGTGAATGTATTAACTTTGATGCTTTAAGCAATTCTCTTGTAATGGGGCTTCAGTAAACTTGGAAAAAAGAACTTTCTACTCCAAATTTCCAATCGAATTGAAAGTGCTGCTGATGCACTGCTTGGGGGACTTTACGGCTTTATATTCCTTAGCCTGAAATTGTGATAAGTGCATGGGATCGACAATACGACAACATCCAAGTTTTCTCCAAGAGATTGAAGAGGTTTTTTTCTTGTCTTTGAGGGTGCCAATGTGAATTAAATCCATTACCGAAAATGTCTATGTAGTGACGTGGCAAGACTACAAGGATAAGAATTGCACAAATTATATAGCGACTAAAGGGAAAACAAATGACTTTCAGTCAGCCAGCCAGCCTCATCGGCTAATGTCATCTTGCTTTTCTTATTTATGAATCAAGGGTCCACGTGATTGATTTGGCTCGATCTGTCGATGGCAAATTGTTTGTGTAATATATCATTCACAGCGCAGCCATGCGGTGATTGATAGTGTTTCCGGAAGTTGTGTACTAGGAGAAAAATTAGACGAAATCCATATATGTCTCAGGTACCAACCAAATACAGGTGCATGACCGTGCAGAAAATTCATTTTTATCATATAAGATGGGACGTGCGCGTCAAAATGGATACATTATGTTCAATAACGAGATCGAAACTTGTTTATCTGAAGTTTTTGGCGAAACTCTTTCCATGATAGAAAACAAATGTATGCAGCCATACAATTGGCATGCAATGCACTTATAGTTGATGATTTTCCTGCATGGCATATTTTCAGGATTATATTTAGCACATTTTTGTAGCAAACTATGAATAATGCTATGAATGTTAGAACTTCGTGTCTTTGTTTGAATTTTACTTTGTAATATAAAATGTGCTAGTTATTAATTTTATTTCTGCCCCCAATTATATATCGGCAAAAAATATTACTTTTAAATTACATTATTTTCACCATGTTGAGTTCCACCGCGAAATGTCCTCAAATGTAAAAAATGAGTTATGATAATATTTTCAGTAGACTTGCTGCATGAAAACGATGAACAATTTAATTTCAAAATTGAGTTGATAGAGGTACGTGTTTAGTTTGACCATCAGGAATAACATAACTGGTTTTCGCATATCAGCTTGTACATATAGCATTTTTGTAGTCATCATTGATGTCTGAGTTTGAAGAATACTCATTGAATAATCAATAATCGCAAATTTTGGGAAGTATGATCAAAATGTTTATTGACGTAATTTTCTACATGTTGCTCTCTTCGCAACTGAAATATGTCTCATAGTTTAATTCATGGACAATTTCTGTAATAATATCTCAGGGTGTAACTTAATTCCTGGTACATAGAGATTGCCATAAAATAACTAAGCACAACGTAAATTGCAGGTTTCTCCGATGTGGCCTATATTCGCCGATGCGTTTTGGTAACTGGTAACTAGTAAAGATTAAATGTTATTAAATACTAAATAGGCATCATATAATAAATTAGTAGCTTCCCGTCCGAAAGTCGACGAAAATACATGCGCGCGTGCGGTTTTATTTTTCTTTGGTATTCTAAATTGCAATTAATTTGATCGCGATGTGGCGCTGAAACCTCGATCGTCAGGAAGCCCTAGCCGTGATCATCATCACGAAATCTCCAATAGTTTTGCCTATAAAACGATCTGACTCGCGTTTTTGTGTTGACGCGGACACGGGGTAGAGTTGTTGCTTTTTCAGTCGTATTTTAATGAATAATTTTTTTTGCTTGAAAAAAACCGGTGCGCACGTGGACGGGAATCTATTAATTAATTATATGGGGCCATAAATTGTGCAATTATAGAAATTTCCGACAATAATCGGGCCTAGCAGTCAACAAATGTGATTGAACACAAATTCATGAATTGGGTGATCATCGACGTCAGAAAATCGATTTCAAGTTAAATTTTAATATGCATATATGTACGCTTATGTATGTATACAGCAACTGCTACCTGCAAATGATTATTCTGCAAAGTATAGCGTTTATTTCTAGATTCTTTACTGTGGGCAGTATGTTTGATTCCCGTCATCAATGGACGCGGCATTGTATACTAAATTGCATAGTTGCCTCATGCTGAATGTATACTTTTATGTCACCTAACCACATTATGCACTTGACTACTATTTCAAACGCCTTCACAAACGACAAATACGTTTACTTGTATTGCACTTGCAGCACGCATGTTCTTATGACCTTTCGTGCATGCAATTCAACATGCTGTGACAAATTGCTAATTCGATGTTTTACTCTTTAAAGACAAGTCTAAATCGATTATAAATTTAAAAACAAGACTGAGGTTTTCTTTTATTTACTGCGAATAGTTTGTCCTTTACATGAGGGCACAACTTCCTATTATGTTTAGAATTTCAAATAGGTACTTATAGGTACTTATAAGTAGATTGTAGCAATATATTTCAGAAGCATATATGGAAACAGTTGTTTCCTAAATTGTAGCTTATTACATTTAAGTTAAAAGGTATTGCGCTAACAAAACTCCCATGAAATTGTGCGCTCGGCAAATTTATAGCAGTAATCCAGCAACGGTGGCAAGTTGTTGGGAATATGATCGCTCAAAGCAGATGTCAGATGTGGTGCTATTGAATGATGCTGGAAGTCTCAATTAAAATGTTTTCGAAAGCAGTTTTATAGCTAATAATCTCGTGGGTGTGCCATAAATTGCGAAATGTACTAAGCGGGAAGAATTGAATTATTCTAAGCTCGGCTACCAAACTGTTAAACAAAAATATCATATTACACGTGCTGTTATTGCGGCATTGTAATGTCAGAAAAAGCGCAGTACTTACACAATTCTAACCCTTTAGTGCTTACACCTTCCCATGCGTCCCTGATCGCAATCAATTAAGTCTGGATCGAGATGCGGCGCTTGCAACACGCAATCAGCTTTTCGATGGATCGATCGATCGTTGATGGATGTACTGAAGCACTAAAAAAACAGGATTTATTCGTTAGATGGCGCCCCGTGACGTCATCAGCTCCCCTTTTGCCTGTATTCTCTCCGCAAATGCTGGATAAAGCAGAGAGAGGAGCTTCATTTGCCAAGCCAGTAAACCCCCTGATCTCTCCTCCTTTATATTGACCCCAACTTGTCATTTGAAAACCACTACTTTATTTTCCAGTTTCGTGTTTTCGCATCCATTTGCAATTAAGCTACAGCGGCTTGACCAAAACCTGATGGGATTACAGCCATAGAAAAATACTCTAGCGAGTGTCTTGGCACCAAATCAAATACTGTAATGTGTGCTTTGGGAACGTCAATAAATTATACAGCATAAATTTAGAAGTACGACATGTGCTCATTTGGTGTTATTCCTTCAAAAAATGTGATTGAATTAATGTTTGTGCAAATGTTTTCAGCTGGCATAATTATTTCTGCATCGTCTTGCTGTGTTGTCAAAAATCCACCGGTACTAGAATGCGTATAGGAAGAATAATAATGAGTTTAGCTCTGCATGTGCTGTCAATGTATGCATACATACTGTATACAATGTCGTTTGACATTTGGTGAGCAAAAATAAAAATATATGCAGTAAAGTCTATCATCCGTGCATGAAATCTCACATTGCCAAAGACACCAAAATGTTAATCAAATTTAAGCTTTTTGAGTTTTAACATCGAAATGCTAGCTGTGTTAACTTATACGACATGAAATTGTATCCTGCTTATATAAACTTAGTTTCGTAATTACACGCATGACCTATACGCTCTTACACGCCATTATTCTAAATAATTGCATATGTATGCATGGTTATTTTTAACATTTTGCATACACTGATACAGACTCTTCAATACGTATCATGCTTAGTATTGTATGTACGCGTAATTTGTTACTTTATCCTTGAATTTCCAATTTCATTAGGAATTTATTTTTGTGTGCTGCGAAGCACCAGATGTTTGCAGAATTGATCGTCTATATACGCATATAATATCGATCTGTTGCATTTATTAGATTTGTTGTTCAGATCAATTCAGAAATTGGATTCGTGATGGGATCTGCATATTACAATTAACATCTCACAGTTGAGGAAGCGAACTAACTGTATTGCCATCTCTATTCTTGCTTTATGAGTGGATTTTGTACGTGTGATGTTCTACTGCCAATTCCTTTTGGTTCTAAAAACTTGG
>WWPM01021716.1:0-17837 GCA_023279145.1 Glomeris maerens
TTTTTTATTGTCACAATGTTCGTTATCAATCACCGCAATCATGTTTTCTATTGTTCATGCCCGTTTACAATATTTCACTTGATACTGTTGCAAGTGATTGATGCAGTGCTTATTACCTCTATTATTACCGTTATCACTGAGTTTCGCCTTTGGAACGCCCCCTCCTTTCCTCTTTCCAACTTTCAACCATACGACTTCCATTCATCATTCACATTAGCAATTGTGTACATTTGACCTTCCCGAATCTTTTCAATTTACATCCTCGCTAATTAACTACCCATCCACTATCACATCAAGATTTGTAGAATTTTCACATTTGTGAATGTTGGAACTTTTCATTTGCAACATGGCGTAATAGGCGAAAGTGACAATTCTAATGAGGTTTACTTATTATTTACGTGTCCGGGCGGCGCTGCAGCCTGCGGATTTGAGTGAAATTGACGCTCACATTCGATGATGGCGACCGCAATCCCAGAATGCCTTGATGCCATGCAGCGCTGATTGCTGCAATCGGAGTTGGAAATAAATCAGAGGCGACAAATAAGATCCGTTCTAATGGCTTTGGATCTTGTCGCGTTTTAAATCATGCGCGCCATTTGCAAAAGGCCGCTGTCCACGTGATGACGCCTTTTTTTTTCTTATATAACGGCGCTCCACCGACACGGACGTTAATGAACGACTAGAGTATGGTGGGTCGGAGGTCGACGATTTATTGCTAACAACACAAAGAAGGCTTGCCAACTGTCTAATTTGAAGACCAGTTTCGGCCCATTTCTGTCTGTCTTGTCTCGTTTTGTCTGACTTGACTCAATAGGCGAGATTTGCTTATCTCCAAACTCCATCTTGTTTCCTTTTTTCTCTCCATGCACTGCTAGCTACTCTTCTCTCTAACTTTTCCTTCGTATATAGACAGCCTACTCTTCGGGGAATAATTTGCCAGTTTAAAACGATCACATTCGTCTTTTACATTTGCAAACCCACCATATAAATCATGGGTGCGTCGAGGTTTAAATGCGGATTTTCACTCTCGATGTGCATCTTGGATTTAAAGTTTGCAAATTCGCGTTTATCATTCACAAACAGTGTTTTACGAACGAGCTTCAGTGATCCCACCTACTTAACTGGTATTTTCGTCGTAAATACATAAATATCCCATGTTTTCTTATTGACAAGTGTCAACTAGAAGTTTTATCCAGTTCTTGGAATGGAGATACATACAATATTAATCAGCTTTGATAAATCAGAATAATTTGGAACAATAGTAGTATTGTATATAGTACAGAGTTGGAATTGCAGTTGCATCTGGAAATGACATTTGGAGAATATTATGTATTAGAGATTTTAAGTAAACAAAATGAATTTTCTAGGACCGCATTATGGAAACTTTATATGTTGAAATCCGTGGAATTTGACAGTAATAAAACATATGCTTTGCTGTGAGGCCAACAATTATTTCATATTTTTGCCTTGTTTCTTTCTTGTCTAAACTATAGACAGATTCGTGCATGCTGGTCTGTGACAGTATAAGTAGGCACTTGATTAAGTTGGACGATAATTAGAGATGGGTGGGCGTGGCTGTTGGCAATGATTGCGTGCAAGATTTAATTTGAGCCTATTGACTTGATATAGGACGTTGTTCTGGTATAAACGCAGGTGGCCAACTTGAATTTACGACACTTGGCAACAAGATAAAAGCGACGGGATTTCTATGTAAGCCCTTAAAAAAGATCGAAGCGAAATGCAATGCTGGACCGCAATATCGGTGCAAACGACCTACAAAGACCAAGACAATGAAATTAGAGAAATGACTCGCAGTGAAGTACAGCGATAAACGCCTGTGCACCTTTAATACATGTTCGTAAATCTCGACTTTTAGCTAAGTCACGTGACTTTACTACCATCGGTTATAAGGCGAATCCATATATAGGGCCTAACTGAATATATACGTCTTTTCTCTAATGTCTCCATTTATAGAGCTTCAACCTTTCATTCACGTACATGCGATGAAGCTTAACTACGTAATTAAGTGCTTTCTCAAACGGTTATGATGCGCTGTCATTTCCAACCTCAGATATATTGCTTTTCAGGATACACCGTCGAAATTGTCACATTTCAAATTATTGGATTACTTCGGCCAAATTGTCTTTTCGTTTCACTCAAAGGTGTCTGTCATTGCAGTCGATCACAAACCAAGTTATTTAAAAGCGACCTGCAGCGCCCTTGATATTGGGACATAATGGTGTTTATTGGCAGCCTTAAAATAACAGTTTGATGCAATATAAATCCAAACAAATGAAAACCTAATTAAATACAGTGGAACCTGTCTAATTTGAACGCCCAATATCTAAAAAAAGTTCAACTTATACAAGTGTTCAAGTTAGACAAATAAAAAAAAATCCGAGAAAATTTTTTAAACTTTATTGAACATCATGGGAATAGTTGTTTGTCTCACTCTCTATGTTTGGGGTTGAGGCAGGCTGGAGATAAAGGGAAAAGTTCAACTTGAAAGGGGTGAAAAGTGAAAAGGTCATTGAGTGGACTCAGATTGTGTTCAGGTTTTAAGAAGGAGGGGTTCAACATAAAGAGGTTACGCGCAATGTTAAGTCTATGGGCAAACGTGCAGCCAAACTTTACGTTCAAGATATGCAAGTTTTCAAGATGAACGGGTTCAAGTTATACAGGTTCCACTGTACAAGGATTGTCTGAACAAACTGTATACAGTAAAGGTGAAAGTTACATCCCCCCCTCCCCACCTGTTGCGCATTGACGAGATTTCCAAGAGTTAAGCTGCGTGAAGAGAAAATAGAAGTTAGTTGATAGGTTTTCTCGTTTGATCGGTGGCAATTTTGTATGAAATCCCCTTTTCGCCATTCGATGCGAAATTGGCGCTGACAGATAGCGCCTGTTTTTCCTTGTTTGGGAGAAGGCTGAAAAGAGCTTGCAAAGACCTATTTATTGCCACTTGGCCCTTGCTGTGATGGGCCTTGTTACCCTGGTAATGCGTGGACAATATGGCGGCCAATTCTTGGCCCTCCGTTATCAGACGCTGGACGTTGCTGTTAAAACTGTATTATGGCAGCTAACAGGCAGCCGGCGTGTTATATTCGTGTTTTGGACCGTGTTTTTAAGCCTGTTGGCGTCAGGATTTATATGTATACACATGTGGGGCTATGGGCTTTCGTGGAAAAAGTCTAATGTTGGCGCTGCAGTTTGAATTTGCTAGTATGGCACGCCGCCTGCCTTTATCGAACTGCGCAATCGGCAAATGAAACGTTTTATTATGAAGGCTTATGTTGGTCGTTGTGTTTTTATATTTGCCAGGCCCAAAATTGGGATACACAAGTCCGCAAGGTGTGTTTTGCCCAAGCAGCGAAATGCTATTGATGGCTTCCAGATACCAGTTTTTGGAAATTATTGCCCAGGGCCAGTCTTCAGTCATCGTAAAAGCCAAGGTCTGCTCTTTCCACTAATTCTCTTATTTTATATGGCACAAATTGTTGCCTAGCTACTCCTACTACTACAACTACTATAGCCCTGAAATATTGCTCTCTAAAACTGAGCACTCAAGTATACCAACATGTTTCGCCATATTCGCAAATTTATAAACCTATACTTGTAGAAAGATCAAATATACTCGTACTTGCATGTAAATTTCGCCAAAACTCGTTTTGTTAACGGATTAACTTGCTGAAAACTTCTGTTTTAACAAATTGAACAAATCACTATCATGATTAAAATTTCAAAATCATTGTATGCAAAAATAATGAAACGAAAATAAGCAAAGTAGATAATAGAAGTATATTTGCTATGTGCAATCCTATATTCCAGGGATAGGAGTTCTGAAGGTCCTACAATAAATATCAGAACCCGTTATGTGATCTTTCATAAACCATTGCCAAAGATTGCAATAAGCACCTGCTTTGCATTATTCTGAGAAACTCGCCTGTAAGAATTGCGTGGTTCACTTGTAGGATCTATGCAAAGATGGATGCTTGGTGGCCATCAAAGTCCTGCACGCAAAGTACTTCTTAATTGGGGGTCAAGAAGCAGACATCTTGCGGCAACTCAATATGGCTGATGTGCACAACTTGGCTCCTGTTGCTCGCCTTCAGGTATAGTACAAATGCTATAACTATATGTTTAGTATGATAAACTTATATTCCCCGCCCTTTATAAAAGAGCATTTACATTCAGGATCTCTTGGCAGAATTCCTTCTCGATCTCAATCCATTATTTCCATTTCCCTGAAAAGGTCAATAGTAATTCCATTGCATAAAACAACACCAGGACTTTTCTGTGTCCCAAGAATTACTATTTAGTGCTGCGCGTGATTTGTGGATGATCCCGTCTTAGCCTGGTGGTATTACGTGTAAAAAGTTGCGCAAGTTTGAAGTTTTTAGCACAAGTACCTCCTGCTATAGTAGGCTACATATTAAATTGTGGCATTTACAAGCGAGATTTAGTGCAGCCACAAGGCGAAAGGGCACATTCGGAATGTGGATCGTTCGTTGTTTTTATGACACTTTGGTCGTATATTTGGCTCACAAAGTCTAGTGGCAATATGTCTGCCCCCTTCCTCCCTCCTTCATTTCCTAGATGCCCCAACCAAATTGAAAACGTGTATATACGAGTTACATGCAACATTTTGGGGCTGTACGTTTCACACCGGAAGTAGCCCTATACACTCGAACCTCTATAATCCGGACGCTCATCGTGCCAGACTTTTTGTCCGGGTTATAGAGGGATCCGGATTACAGAAATCCCTCTATAATCCGGATAGGCACGATTTATCCGGATTGCGGAGGGATTTTTTTGATTTTTCGAGAAAAAATAAATACGAAACGCTCCAAAAACATTTGTGAAACATTTGTGAACTTTATCTGTTAGTAAATTTATTTATAAACTTTATCTGTTAGTAAATTTATTAATGAACTTTATGTTAGTAAATTTATTTACGGACTTTATTTGTGCACTATAACAATATTACAACCTGAGTGGACATAATCTTCATGCACCATTTCCAAAGTCTGAAAATTCAGTCATTATGGTTTGACGGGCTGCAGATTTTTCCTTACATAAAATTTTTCCGAAGACGTTTCCAGATTACGGAGGTGCTATAAGTATGTTAATGGCTTGCGAATTTTGTCCGATATGCGGGTTATGGAGGGACCGGATTATAGAGGTCATCCTCTGTGTTAATCAATAGGGGCAAGTCCGTGCCAAACGAATTTGTCCGGAATATGGAGGGGATCCGGATTACAGAGGTTCGAGTGTAGTAGCTTGCTACATATATTTGGGCACCATGCTGCACATGTGCTCTTTGTTCGCACTAGTCATTCCCTATATCCAACGTCCAGAACCATTTTGTGATATACATTTGTACACATTATCCGGCATACACTGTGAAATTCATATTAATAGATCACATTGTGACTCGGACAGTATATTTCACTCCATTTTGTCTGTGGCCTACTGTGTACATAAATTAATGACAGGAAGTGTAATAGTGTGCAAGGGGCTGTTTTTTGTTTCACATTACAGCATGGAAAACTTGTCCATTATGCAATTTGTTTACTGTGTAGATGCATCAACACTTTAAAAGCCAAACTAAAATCTCAGCTTGACAACTTTTCCCAGAATCTTTAGGCCACTTAACTGACGCCGGCATTAACATATTTATTATTATTAGCTAGCTATATACGTATAGGGAACCGGTGAGTGTATGCGTCCGGTATTGCATGTAGTACTTTCAAACTTATAGCTTCTTTATTCACTAAAGCACGCAGTTAAACCGAGTCCAATATATGTGCTAAAAACTTTGTGCGATGTGATCAGAAAGTTGATAAAAATATACTCCCCTCAGTCATAAAAAGGTTCTCCTGGAAATCATGTATGGGACTACTAATGTGCTACTAAATAAGTTTGGAGCATTTGTTTCATAGAAAGTTACAAACTTGTGTACAAAAGAAATTGTAAATATAAACGAATGTCAACTCTGTTTCACCTTGTAGGCAAATAAATAATTTGATTAACCAGTTTACATTTTCGAAATGTAAAGTGGGAACTATTACTGGCACTTCATCTGGAATATTTCTTCCATAATAAATGTAACTTTGTGAGTAAGTCTGTTGTGACAGATTGTATTAATAATGGCTGTGCTAATTGGGCTGCAGTTTTAAAGGATTAAATTTTATTGGAGTTGATCAAAATCCGGAGGATGAATTTATGATTGGTTGCTATTCACGTGCTTTGTAGGGGTACCCAATACCCATAGACATATAACAGCCTGTTTGATGACTGAACATTATGACTTTGCCCATGAGAGTGAAGCACCATTGACATGACATTTACGAGTATTTCCAAGAAAATGCAGCCACTATTGCGTTTGTCGACTTTCAGCCCATTTAAGTATTATGTACATGCGTGACTCACCCAGATTTTCATATTATATTTGCAATTTGGCGTGCCATTCGTTCAATAATTACCTTGATGTAACACAATGGTGAAACATGGCGTGCAGTTTGCTTACAACTTACAGTGTGTGTTAATTGTTTTCGTTTTCTGCCCGTACAGAATGTATTTCATTTTGATAACCACTACTGCCTCGTGTTGGATTACTACTTCAGCCCGATTACTCACAATTGGACCAAGTGGATTCACAACCATCAGCAAGTAATTACAGTGCACCATGCAAAAACTTTCTTCCTGAATACATGGATCAATGTCTGGAATTTTTTTTGCTTTTAATTATATGTTAATCACACGGTTGATATGTCTGTGCAGAAATTAGGAGCGATTCGGGAAGTGGCCGCAAAGCTAATCACCATGCTGGGATTTTTACACAAGCAAAATGTCATTCATGCAGACCTGAAGCCGGATAATATACTGATGACATCAGGTGAGTAGGGATTGTCACTGCGCAGTCATTAATTAGTTGGTCAGTACTCACTCATTAGCTGCCAACATGTCAAAAATGACAGCATCGTTTCGGTTTCGATCAATATTTGCATATGAAAAACAGAAGCAAAAATTCAATTTACTGAGCGGATGCACAATTGAAATGAACATACGTAGATATTGTGGTGGCGAAAAAGATGGATGTTGTAATTGTGGTGTCAATGGAGATTGTGGTTGGCTTAATTAGTTAACAAGGTGCCTTTGATTATTATCCACCACATCGAAGTCAAGTTGCAAAATATATTACTCGCATTTTTCCATTTAGTTTTTCACTTTACCGTATGCTCAATACAATGTATCCTTTCATTGTAGATATAGTTAGTTGTCCATTTGGTATGAAACAATCCGCCGACTTGAAGGTAATTGACTTTGGGAATAGCATCCGCAATATCGCGCACGAAGTCGAATTGTACGAAGATGACTTCGAGATGCAGACCCTTGTGTACAGGGCACCTGAGGTATGTATAGTCTGCTTGATCGATTTGAATTGTGATTGTTAGAAGATAAATACGCCTTATTTTGTTATTGCATCGTTACTACAAAGGTGTTGTTCGGTGTGTCTATTGGTCCCGAAGTTGATGTTTGGTCTGTCGGTTGCATCCTCGGGGAATTATACCTCAATGAACCCTTGTTTATGGGAAACACCAAAGATGCAATTGTATCTAAGGTAATTACGAACACATATAGCAGTATTTCTTTCGTGAAATCATTTCAATAATATGTAGCTGTTCCTGTATTCTTTTAGATAGTTGATATTCTTGGGCCTCCTCCACCTGAATACAGAGCTGGGAGATTTTTTCACGAGTTCTTTACTGAACTATCTGAACCACTTTCTTTAGTTGGTACGGGTAGCTAATAATATAATGGTGTTGAAACCGGCTTCGACATGGTCCGAACATGTAGCACACGTTTACTTGAAAACCAGAAATTGCTGGGAAACTTCAGGATTATTTGCAGTGTGCTGACTTCTCGTTTACAATGTTCTTGGCCAAGTTATTAGCCTATAAACCTGGTAAGTTTCTTCACGCAATGTTAAAACCATGACTGTATACTCCACTTACACTGGCGGAAAAAAAAAATCGCAACACCAAGAAAAAATTATTGTAGAGCAATGAAACTTGGGCAATACATGTGTCTAGGTAACATTATTAATTGATTAAAGTTGCAAGATCACTGGTTAATTTATGTACGAGAACAGCCGTTCCGAATGTGAAATGCTGGTACGTTAATAACCGGTGTAACCGCCAGAATTTGCAATGCAAGCATGCAAACGTGCATGCATTGTGTCGTACAGGTGCCGGATGACAGCTTGTGGAATGGAGTTCCATGTCTGTTGCACTTTGTCGGTCAATATAGGGACGGTTAATGCTGGTGTGGAGGACGTTGGATTTACCGTCCAATGATGTCCCATACGTCCTCGATTGGAGAAAGATCTCGTGATCTTGCAGGCCAAGGCACCATGTCCACAGTCTGCAGAGCCCATTGGGTTACAATAGTGGTATTAGGGCGAGCATTATCTTGTTAGAAAAGACCCTCTTGAAAGTTGTTCATGAATGGCAGCACAACGGGTTGAATCACCAGATTGGCGTACACATTTGCCGCCAGGGCGCCCAGGATAACCACACGAGTCCTCCTGATGTCATAGGAAATTGCTCCCCACACCATAACTCGAGGTGTAGGTCCAGCGTGTCCAGGCCGCAGACAGGTTGGTTGCAGGTGCTCACCTGGCCTCCTTCTAACCAACACACGGCCATCACTGGCACCAAGGCAGAACCAGCTTTCATTAGAAAACACAACATCGGACCAAATTTCGTTTATCAACCCCAACTCTTTGGGGTTGCAACCAACCTGTCTGCGGCCTTGACACGCTGGACCTACACCTGGAGTTATGGTGTGGGGAGCAATTTCCTATGACATCAGGAGGACTCGTGTGGTTATCCCAGGCGCCCTGGCTGCAAATGTGTACGCCAATCTGGTGATTCAACCCGTTGTGCTGCCATTCACGAACAACATTCAAGGGGGTCTTTTCTAACAAGATAATGCTCGCCCTTATATCGCTATTGTAACCCAATGGGCTCTGCAGACAGTGGACATGGTGCCTTGGCCTACAAGATCACCAGATCTTTCTCCAATCGAGGACGTATGGGACATCATTGGACAGTAAATCCAACGTCCTCCACACCAGCATTAACCGTCCCTATATTGACCAACAAAGTGCAACAGACATGGAACTCCATTCCACAAGCTGTCATCCGGCACCTGTACCACACAATGCATGCATGCTTGCATTGCAAATTCTGGCGGTTACACCGGTTTTTACGTACCAGCATTTCACATTCAGAACGGCTGTTCTTGTACATAAATTAACCAGTGATCTTGCAACTTTAATCAATTAATAATGTTACCTAGACACATGTATTGCCCAAGTTTCTTTGCTCTACAATAATTCTTTCTTGGTGTTGCGATTATTTTTTCCCGCCAGTGTATAAATCAAGAAATAATTTTTTACAACCTTTCCTATACAAAATATTTTCAATCAGTAGGTTTGCTACTTGACGTTTTTCTTGTTATTTGTAATTAATAAGTTTAATGGTGCTGTAGCGTTGGGACTTGTGCCCTGAAGATGGGTCAGTGTTTGAGCCGAAACATGTTGGCGTAATGTAGACGAATTATCGTCGAAGGCTTATGAGTAAAGGATTTTTCCCTTCACACTGATAAAATATGCCCCCAAAGTAAGAAAATCCTAAAATAAGAGGTCCAAATTTTTATTTCAAAATAATAATGTGTACTATCTTCTGTAAGGATTTACACAAACCCTGGCTATAAACAGATTTCATTATCCTGATCTAAATTATCGGAGTATGTATTCAAGGCGATACTGTAATAATGAAGCTAACTGTTTTACGAACTGAAAAGATAATGAACGTGTTCATTCTTGCAGAGGAACGGTTAACACCGTGGGAAGCAATGGCATCACATTTTATAGCATCATATTTTCCAGTTTTACTGATTGTTCCATCACCATCAGACAAAGGTACTTAAAAGTTTGTTGATTGCATTGTCTATGAAATGATTTTGAAATATCTAATATCACATCGTCACTCAATTATTCTGTTACAGATCTCGCCGATGAATACCCTAGTTTATTAATCTCCAAACACGAATACAATGCGGTGAAAGGAGAAACTGTGCAATGTGATAGAGAAGCGGAGTTTAAACTGAAAAGTTTGCCACCGGTTATACAATGGGACAGGTTAAAAACTGCACCATTTAAAATTCGTAAGAAGTGTTCGCTGCGGAAACTGAAGGCTTGCAAGCAGTCGATTGGCTCGCAATTGCCTAGCGAACTAGTCCAAGTGCCTACTGTTAATAATCAAAAACCAACAAATTATATTTATTCTGCAAGTGCGCAACAACGATGTATATCACGCTCGGTGTCTATACCGTAACATTGCGTAGAATATGCATTGCATTGTCATTTTGCGACAATTAAAAAATATTTCTAATACACGTCTTTATTTTCGGAAAATTTCAACAGTAGTTTACATATTTAGCGATACGTATTACATTCCGACCCGTTATAGTATTGCAAAATTTTATTTTTTGGTGCCAGTTTCCAAAATACTTAGGTACCGGCCTCGGGTCATCTCTTTGGCTGAAATCAAAATTTCCTATCAGATCACAGTTTTTGCATTAATCGGCAATGTCTGCAGATGGATCATTGCCAACTCACATTCTTCCAGACCCAACTGATACGCTAAATCTTGCAACTTCCGTACTTGATCTATCAAATTTGAAGCTGCAAGGCTTCCAAACTCTATATAACAGTAAATGGGTTGCCGTAAGATTAACAGAGAAATAACCGACCACAAAACCCTGTGTGTACCTTGAAGAAGATTTAGATCTTCCTGTCCCAAGTTTTCCATGTATTTGGGGCGTGGAGGTTCCCAGTTGTGTAACTGTGGAATTATACAGGGAATTGCATTGTTTCACACAACATACGAATCTATGCAAGAATAAGGACCGAAATAATTCTGATGTAGATATTATGTAACATACTGGCTGAATTGCCACAAACTCTGAGACACCAGGAACTGCAACAAAATTAAAAAGAAATATGTTGTAGTACATTTCTGGTGATAATAACTGTAATTGGTGTAGTTATATAGTAATTACTCTGTTCTGGCCATAAATCTGGTGAAGCTCTGTCTAACTTTTCCAAACTCAGAAGGGAAGAATCCAATTCTGCTTAAAATATACCATCAAATTACGTACACATAAACAAGCTTTCGTGATTAATTACTGCGAACACAATTCGTGATCGGGGATAAAGTTCTGTTGTAGCAGTATCCTGAATCCCATTTCAAGTGATTTCACAAAGAATTAAAAGACGCGGCATAATTCAAATTTACGAACCTGTGGTTGGCGACGCCATTTTTGTGACGCAGAAGTTTCCTTCGCAGTGACCCAATGCAGTGTTAACTCCTCCCCTGCTAGAGCTCGACAGCCAGTCACAATCATGTATTTTCCTAGCCTTCATGTATTGTTGCGGGAAATCCTTGGTGAAACTAGCGGCAGGGAAAAATATTTTTATTACAATGGGGCCTTGTTAAGAGGCTATATTTTATCATCGTAGTTATTGGGTACCAGAACCATTAGGGGTGGGGCTTTGCTGCTTCCTGTGAGAAGTTGTAGAAATCACCAAGTGTCGTGACAAGTTTATTAATTGGCATATCCACGGGCATATCTCATTCGAGGATTTCGTCTTGACGTAATCAAATGGTTGACATCGACTTCGTCGTACAGGAACTTGGACGCGACCATCTGTAAGTGCCACCATTTCGTTCAAATACCGGTCGGTTAGCGAAAGTAAAGAGAAAATGCAAGGAAACCCTGAAGTCGTAATAATGACCATTGACACGATGAAAAGGTGAGACGAGGACATGTTGGAGGTATTATATATTTATTAATTCGGGCCCGCATACAAGTTCTTACAACAAACACGTTTGCGTTTCGATGTCCGCGCGCGCGAAAGCCTTTAGTATTTGCTTACTTTCCATGAAATCAGTCGTAGATTTTAGGTATTTAGTAACATATTATATACATGACATCCAACATTAGGATTGGTGAAGCATCCTATACATCTGCTGTTAATTTTCCCACTCCTGTGTCGTAACAGGCAAACCCTCAGCACTATTTGTTTTTTCTCCGGGTGGCCAAACAAAAAATATTCTTCATCAACAAGCGTTGCAATAAGCATTAAAAAAAACATTCAGAAATAATTGTAAAATGGCTCATTCTAAAACACTTCTTTTCACTAAATTAATGCTCGCCCTGCAATTGTTTGGTTTCAATATCCACAGCACCGCGTGGCAGGGTACGGCTAGTAGTTTACAGAAATTAATTTGGCAGGATTTCCATGAGCGGTTTTTATCAACATATTTGAAGAACCTTTTAAAGTGAAATGTGAAAGATATGAATGGTTTTATTTTATATCTCGTGATTACATATGCAACGGGAGGAGACAGAAGTAAAACCTGGTTCACGTTGCAACGATTTTTAATGTAAAATTGTGGATGCGATTCGTATTAGAAACTTTTTTAACTAGGTTCTTACGCGGGGCGGAATTCCTTTTGTTTTCTCACATGAAAATTGAGTTACTTTAAAGGAGCAAATGTTTTTCGAGAGAGGTTTTTGCTGTAGGTGCGTGAGATTGCTGCATTTGTTTTGGGTGTTTGATCTGATTGTTTGCATTTACTTTTCGTTGTTTGTTATACTTGTTGCCTAGCAAATCAAACAAAATATTTTGTCCCGGTGCCAATGGGCATTTATGTGCATTTCGAATTGACATGACATCATTGAGACACGTCCGTTCGGTTCCTGAAAAATTGGTGGCAAAACACAGACCAGACCATCTGAAGTGACATCAATTTTTGACAAGGCGTATGTACGAGGCATGTCCACAAAGTAAGAATACTCGATTTTTATATTTTTTAAGAGACAATTTATTCACAATACAATTGCTGGATTTTGTTGGTATACTAGCGACCCATGACCCGTGCCCCAAACACCGCTACGGAGTGAAACTAGCTCCGTTCATCTTATGGTCAACAGGACATGTTGCATTCATTTCCATAGGCTAGGGACGCGCGGTACGGAAAGTGTTTTTCAGACAACACAGAATGAATAGCATCACATTCATCTATGTATAGTGTACATGTAGGGTACATCTGTAGTTTATAATTGTTTTTCCCAATTTTTGAACACACCATAGAGGCTTTTGTTGCAGAGAAAACATTGAAGAATGTCATTAATGACAAATTATAGGATTAATTCTTACAAATAATGACTCTTGGAAAAGTGAAAATATTAGAAAGTTTAATTCACTGGAAATGTGAGAAATTATTTGTATTATGAAAGAGCATTGAAAATATTAGACTATGGAAAAGCTTTAATAATATTAATATATGAAAAAATACTAAGAATATTATTATTAAAACATGAAAGGGCTTTGAGAATATTGTTAAAATATGATTGTCTAGTAAATATAAAAAAAATAAGTTGATAATTTAATTAAAATGCGAACATCTTTACAAGTATTATTGAATATACACACAGCACACCACACAAACGTCCGCTTTCCACACCACGCATCCCTAGCCTTTGGAAATAAATGCAACATGTCCTGTTGACCATAAGATGAACAGAGCTAGTTTCACTCCGTAACGATGATTGGGGCACGGGTCATGGGTCGCTAGTTTCACCGGGAATAATCCACAATGAAACGCCCGGCTGGTATGAGTAAATGTTACTGAAAACGGCAATTAATCACGGATGAGTTGCTTATAGACGACGTTATGAATGTAAACATCATTGAGTCCCGTGAGTCTGCCAATGGCCTTGTTGTGCGGAGTGGCAATGCAAATGGAACGTGGGTTGCACGCACGGGATAGGGCGACGTAGAGTTGGCCGTGTGAAAAGACAGGTTCGTACAGGATGATGCCCACCTTGCGGATAGTCGGGCCCTGTGACTTGTTGATAGTCATCGAGAAGGCAGGGCGCACAGGGAACTGTCGCCTTTGGAATTTGAGGGAGCGGTCGGGGGGCCTTGTACAAGAAATCAATGCGAGGCAGCAGTACATCTTCGCCTTGGGTGTTGACAGCGGCACGTGCGCATCGGAGGATGTACCTGGAGGAGATGTCCGTCACCACTAATCGCGTGCTGTAGCAGAGGCCATTGTGAACATCAAGGTTACTGAGAAGGACAATGATTCAGCCAACCTTGAGGTCTAAATGTGTGGGTGGGAATCCATTAGGCAGAAGCGGGCCCAGCTGCTCGGGACCAGGCACGGGGACGTCTGGCCCTGCATCATCGCTGATAATGGCCGAGTTGACGGCGACCAGCACATGCTCCTTCGTAGACAGCATGTTCATTATACGCTGGTTCAGTTTCATGGTGTCTGTGTTCTTCACAGTGAGCAGGGTGACCTCAGCAAGTTGTTGGAGGGAAGCTAGAGTTTCTGCGTCGTACATCCAATTGATAATCTCTTCATCCGTCTGGATCCACACGTTTGGGTTTATGAAGATGAATTCTTCTGGAGCGTGTCGCTCATCGGTGCGCTGTATTGCGCCCGAGCCGACGTCGTGTAGCCACTTAGCATAAGCGATTTCATGAGGGTCAGTGCGCATATTTGTGCGCAGGGTGACTGTCTGAAACAGGTGCCACAGTTCGCTGTTGTGGTGCATGGCGTCGATGATCTGGTGCTCAAAACCGTTGATAACGACGGGCAGCAGTTGCTTCCAGTCGCCGCCCAGCAGAACGGCAACTCTGCCAAACGGCACAGTGCGGAAGGCCAGCTCAGCGACATCGTGCAAGACCTCATCAATCATCTCCAGGACAACACGCGACTGCATGATGCACTTGTCGAAGATGAGGCCGTGGGGGTTCCGCATCGTGTCGGCCTCGGTGGAGTGCGCGTCCATGCCGTGCTTGAGCGCTATGGACAGCTTGAAGGCCGTGTGTGCAGTGCGTCCGCCTTGCAGTAACTGGGCAGCAATGCCGGTGGACGGGACGGCGATCACGTTCTGTCCTCTGGCCTTGGCTGCAGATAAGATGGCATTAAAAACGTATGACTTGCCAGTGCCGCCAGCAACCTGGCTGAACAGTTACCGGCAGTAGTTGGCGGCGCCGTCCTTAGGCTCACTGAGGAGGGCAAGGAAGCGGTCCGTGAGCGCCTTCTGGTCAGCATTTATAGAGGTACGCTTGAAGTCACTGTGCGAGGCGTCGCGAATTTCATCAGCCATGGCAGCGTCAATTGCGTCGACATCGACGCCTGGCAATCCGTAGCCTTGAAGCCGTTTAGCATAGTTGGCCGGGATGGACGCAAGTTGTCGCAGGGCGAGCTGCTGGAGGACGTCGTGTGTGTGTCGTTTGTCATGGCTTATCATATGATCCGTGTACTTGTCCCACAGCGCAGAGAAGTCTCTGTGTGCAGTGTTTAGGAGTATGAGGGCAAAGGTGCGTCGCGCCGCATGCGGCATCTGGAAGCGTACTGCCTCAGTTATGGCCGCATCCCACTCGTTGGCGTTGTCCGTGAGGCCAGCCGCTACGGCAGCCTGGAAGAAGTATTCGTGAGGTGTGCCATTTTCCAGAGATTTTACTTCTGTGGACACCAGGCCAGAAACATAATTTTTGATGTCAATTGATTTTACTATGCATTTTTTCTCCCATCAACCAGGTTAAATAATATATTACTTTATATCTCTACTATTGTCGCCTCCATCTTGTACTGCAATTGGTTCAAAGTGTCACATCAGACCGATTAAAAATCTAGCATTGATTGGTTTGTGAATTAATTTCTTACAGTCCACCTCCTCCTCATCCAGCCATGAAACATCTGCAAAAATGAAATCGTTAGAGTGGTTTATTATTCCGCTATTTCCACCACTAATCGACCCTTCTGGTATATGTTTTTCCTGATCCTCTTTGTCCATACGCAAATATCATGACATTGTAACCATGCAAGGAACTCTGGAATTCACTGACAAATTACATATTATTTATTGGAAGAAAATAAAAAAAAAAACAGAAATTATCAGCATTATAAATTTCATTTGACTAATAACAAACTATCTGAAGACATGACTTACCAGAACTGAGTCATTATTTTCTTGAAAGACATCTTCTTGGGTTGATGATTGCTAAAAAACTTTATCGAATGTAAATTTAGTTGACACGGAGCAATATGGTTTTGATAGCTTGTCTTATGATTTCTATTGCTGAGCAATATCCTCAAGAAAATTGTCAACCACATACTTAGGATAAGTAATATCAAAATACTAACACCTTCCGCAAACCAAAGAGAGTGCAATGGTTCTGCGACACTTGAATTTTACGCAGAAATATTTACAAACATTAAAATTTTGCTGTTTTTAGACAAACCGTATTTTAAAACTTGGGTTAGTTGCGTGTCCCGGAATGGAACATGATCATCCTGCAAAAATATAAAAATAAAAAACCTCTTATTTGGAACAACCATTCATTACAAAATTTGAAGTATGTCAATTACTTTTTTAGCAAAGGCAGGTATAACCATTTTGATGCACCTCAATCATTTATTTATATGATTTGCTTCCTCTAATCGAATTTCTGTTTCTTCCGAAGGTTTTATTCTCTCCGATCCGGCTAAATGGATAAAATTAAATCTTGCTAAAAATTTTTACATTTCACATTTTTCTCAAATTATTTCCACTAAAATCCTCCCAAACTAGGTAGCTTCAAGTTATGTTCTCTACTTTAAAAGTTAGAATTTTTGTCCCTGTTCCTTTGAAACTTAATATTCCGTATATCTCGCCAATACACAGCACCCATTTCACAACCCCAAAACAATTCTGTAAATGCTCTAACATCTCTGGTTGCCTCCTGCATTTTCTAGAGTTCTTATTTAATTAATTCCCATTTTAATTTGTTTATAAAGTATGCTACAGCTCCCTAACATCAGGTCGTATTTTCTGGTACGACAAGATTATAATTTGATATTTGTATTACTCCTTCCGTCTCTGCAATTCACTATACCCAACGTTCATTGCAAAATTTCTCTCCTGACATCGATTCACAAAAATTCGAAATGCTATTATAGAGCTTTTCCGCAATTAGTGACCTTATCGAACATTAAAGTGACCTTTTCGACTATTAAAGTGACCTTTTCTGGCATTAAAGTTACCTTTTCTACCATTAACACTAGAAGCGCCGTTGCGGTCATTTTGACTGTTTTTTGTTTTGAAAATGCGATAATTTTGAAACCCCTTTACCCACACACTTCTCCATTTTACACTTTTCCTATTTATCAATGTACTTCGTTTTGGCAAATTTTCGTTTGATTTATTTGTTATTTTTCAGAGATTTCGATTGGTCTACCTAAAAGCGCCGGACCGGTCATTTTGACCGCCGTATTACATTATATTATATTACGCTATATTTAGCTGCACAATAACACATTTTACAACTTTCTGACATACCCCTTTATGACGATATGGTCTCTTCATAACATGCTTTTATTGAAACTGTGATTTTTCGACTTGAAAAAGACAGCGGTCAAAATGACCGATTTCGGCGCTTATAGGTATGTGAAAATTTTGGTGCTTCTAGCGGTATTAATTTTCTCCAAATATGATAAATCTTGATTCCCAATGAGTGATGGTTAATTGTACTGTACATAATAAGGATGCAGACAATAATTAATAGGTTCTTTCACTGTGCGTTTTTGGCTTGGAAAAATACATTGGTCAAAATGACCGCCTTGGCGCTTATAGGTTTGTGAAAAACTTGGCGCTTCTAGTGTTAAAGAGACCTTTTGAAATATTAAAGCGACCTTTTCTAC
>WWPM01021717.1:0-10489 GCA_023279145.1 Glomeris maerens
TGTGATCAATTAAGGAATAAATTGGCTGTCACATCAATTAGATAATCTAATTTTGCATACAGGTGTAGGAAAGTGGTCGTTAATATTGCTGCTGCACTGAGAGAAAAGGAGCAACGAGTAACCATGACAGAATCAATAGCGAGCGACAAGTTGCGAGTCCCCAATTTCAGTTGGTGCAAAACTAGACAAAAATCGATCAGTCTTATAGCAAATTCTTCTCCTTTACCTTCACGATGTGAGGCATCGACACAACAAACTTACAAAATGGTGATGAACACGTGTTTGACTCCCCTGATATTAATCAACCGTATCCGTTCTGGTTCATTGAAGCCATTACAAAATTAAACCAACAGATTAATTGGCATCCTTTAGTTTCCAGGGTTGTTAGCATGGAAACCAATCTAGTGCAATTACTTAATGTAATATAAGCTAAGTTCTTTAAAATTGAGAAGGAATGGGCTATTTTTTTTTACTATATTCTTCATGAAAATAAATCCTTTCTTCTCATAAGCAGAAAAAGGACACCAGTCCTTTTATTCGCCAACTGGGACTGGGGTCCTTTTTCCGCTTATGAGAAGAAAGGAATTATTTTCGTCAAGAATATTGATCATCTAATAATTGTTCCCGGCAAAAAAATGAACTATTTCCTTTTAAGTTCAAAGTATTAGGATACAAGTAAAAAAATGCATTTGGATTTTTGAAAATCGAGAGGTTACGACAATTTCTGAGCGGAAAATGATGACAGAACTACATATCATTCCACACCTATCAGTGCACAACCAAGTTGTAACTGTTAATATGTCCACAAACTACTTTCTGCACTTATCTAGGAAGCAGACAAAACTGCTACCGCACAAAGAACCATAGTTATGATCACATTGATCCTAACATATCCCCCCAAGAATTCACGTAAATGCGTAAAAATGTACTGAATCTTTCCTACCTGTTCGAAGCCACCGAGAAGCTCTGTCGTATCCATTGCCGCGTTCATGTTCAACACGCTTAGGGAGTTTCCCGTGATGGCCGCAAGGACATGGCACAGTGATGTCTTCCCGGCTGCAGATGGCCCAACCTGCACGCCAAAAAAAACCCCCACAATAAACCGGAACCACTCCACATCTTACAAAGCACAATATAAGTTCGTACCAAGATGGCCATCCAATTCATCTTGAGACACATCAAGAGAGATTGAAGATACGGCAACTGGTGCGGCAGCAACAATAAGTGATCATTAGGTTTCGATGTACTGCAATCCTTTTGCTGCACTTTTATCATCGAAAGGCCCAACTGAGTCCACTGACAGCCGATCGATACAGACAACGGTGATCTGTACAAGGTTTCGCGGCCGAATACAGAACAGTAGATCCGGATAACCTGCAAATAAAACGTAAATCAAACGGTGTTGGCCACAATCGCAAACCGCATTCAACGTACAACATTAAAACTTTCCGGTGCACGGCAACAATAAAGCGAGAGAGCTGTATAAATAAAACGCGAATCGATAATGTTTTGATAAATCGACATTGCTTGCGCAACAAGGGTCATACATTTCCAGAAACTGCCCAAACCGCAAGATATTTCGGCGATGGTTCGTAATAAAACGAGCATTAAGTTATCCCTTGCGAAAATAAAGATTACATGTGGCCAAGCAAATAACACTAAAATCTTTATGCCAAACTTGCGATTTCATAAAGGGAAAATTTTAAATTGACAAAAACGTTAAATATAAGTACATGTGTAGAAAAGCAACCAAAATAATGAAGCATATCCGAATCTTTTTTATAGATGTTTTTAAAAACAACTGCATATTTTTTATAAATTGATACCATCAAATATTGGCTAATTTCGTAATGTATATATTCCCACGTTTGTCTGTGTAAATTTGTGGTCGTGTAAAGTGTTATTTCAGTTTGTTTTAATGCTCTTTTAGATATTTTTCACTTTTATAGTACATATCCCAGAAACAACAACTGCATGGGGCTTCGTATACAAAGCAACAGTGTAAATAATACACATAAGTACAGGGTAACACAAAAGTAACTTCACTCTTCTTAATTTTCAACAGAAAATTAATGTTAATGATGAAGTAAAACAATTAAAATAAATGTTAGAGAAGAAAATAAAAGGAATTGAATTCTTGTTTGTATTTTAAACATATTGTTTATGACATTTTTACAGGCTACACTTAGGCAATTTACCAATTTAATTTACATAAAGGCTTAAAGAACACATTAAATACTTACATAACTATGGCAATCACTGCCCAAAATAATTATTAAAATTGGGCACAAAATAATTTCGTTTCATTTACAAACAGCTTTTTAAAACGCATCAAACCCACAGATTTATTAAACTTACATTTTCTTTATCATCCGTAGTCCTCATTCGGTCGCTATAAATCACCGCTACAAATTCGCCAGGATTCCAATTGGGTTTTTGCTGCAATAATTCCCAATAAACGAAAAGACCTTTCTACTCGTATACATGTCAAAAATGCGAAAATGGATAGAAAAACCATGGCACGATCGATACCTGATGCGCGATCATCGCGTCGCACCACCGAAAAAGATCCCGCAGGTTAAATTCCCAAGGACTTCCTCGCACGGCCCACAATCCTTTTACCATTGTCTCGTCGTACAACTGCCAAGAATAAATACATCAGCTTTTTGTTAAAAGCAAACTTGGAATCGATACGACTTTCACGCAATATAGCCTGCGTATACCTTGTCACTGAACAGAACCATTTTCTGGATTATTTCTTTGGGGATTTGCGGATACGTGACACACGCGACCAGCTCCAAATCTACATTTGACATTTGCATTATATGAACCTGCAATAAAAAGAAAAAAAATCACAGAAATTAATAACTACTTTCAAAAGTTAGCCTTCCTATTTTTTCAAATAAAGTTTTGTTACTTGTGTGAATCGGTTGAGGAATGAACGCGGAAGACCTTTTCGCGCTCCGCCTTCGTAAAGAGGATTCTGGCATGCAAAGATTCGAGTGTTTTCACGGTCCACGTGAAATGTCAATCCCAACTCGGGGACGTAAACTTCTCCTCTGTGATCCAGGCACGCGTTCAGGCCTTCGAGTACCGATTGCGATGCCAGGTTCAACTACATCAACAAAAACCCAAATAATAAGCAAATTTTTTTTCTTTTCCCTTGAAATTCGAGTTTCCCAACATAAAACAGGAGTTGGGGACATTTGTTACTCATTATAATCCTCTTATCTCAAATTACTAGAGGATAAGAGATTATGAGATAGTAGATGAAGAAATTACTAACTAATAGTGGATAAGCTATAAGGGATTCTCAGCATATGAAATTGTAGTAATAAATAAAATCTAAATTCACATACCTCGTCTAAAACAATCCAATGCCCGGCTTTCAACGCCTGCAACAATGGCCCATCGTGCCAGGAAAATTGGCCACCCGTTCCCCCTTCGACTGGAAGATCGGCTCCGAACAGATCAGAAACATCCTACAATTAAATATACATACACATAAATTAAAGAACTCGTTAACACGGTACAACTTCTCGTTAGGTGGAATTTACAAACGTACCGTCTGATCGGACAGATTTATTCGGATCAATTTGTGGCCCGCGGCTCTCGCTATAGCGGTCACTAAGCTCGTCTTTCCGACACCGGGCGAACCTTCCAGCAAGATTGGCTTGGAAAGTTGAAGCGCACGCAGCACGCGGACAGTGTTCGAAAACGCTGTTGGGGATTTCCACGAGAATGTCGCTGCGTAGTCATCAGCAGACTCTGGACCTTTAAGAGGCTTGTGAATTAGCTCCAGAGGGGTAAAAACTAACTGACCAAATTTCCACATTGTATGAAAACTAGCTTTGAACTGCATTTTATTAACTAGAAATAATAGCCGGATTTTTGGTCATAATTTCTCTAAATAAACAAATTCCAGAGAACGATTTCACTTTGGTGCAAAATTTCCTAATTTTACAAAATGAAGTGGAAAAATACAATACTTTTCGAGGAGTCTTAAAATAGTAAAATACAAATAACTTTGAAAGGGAGTTTTTGATGAGTCATGAAATTATAAATTGTAGATCAATTTATAATTTTCCATTCCTGAGTTAAATAAACTGATTAAAACTTCTTTGATAATCATTTCAAAAAATGGCAAAATATTTTCATTTTAAATAAATACAAGTTGTAAGTAATTAAAAAACACTTTTCATAAATATATTATTATTAATTGCAGGCGTTACATTAATTTTTCCTGTGACTTCAATAATAATAACAAAATTACAAACCTTTCCGAATGAAAAATGGAGTAATTCCAAACTTTTCCTCGTCCGAATGCACGACACCTTCATTATTTTCTACATCAATTCCCGCAGTCTCCATCCAAAGATCTTTCTCAATCTGTGCTTTCAGAAAAGACAAACTCGCATCTCGCGTTGCCATCGCTTGCATTGCATCGGTTCCACTCGTCAACCCTTTCAAAAATATAAAATTAACCCAAATCTTAGATAAAATTGAAAATACACATCACAAATATAGATAAATTACCGGCTCCCAGCGAATCGAGAAACACCAAACATGCTCCGTGAACGTAAGCTACAGCCGCGTGGAAAACTCCATCGTTCGTTCTCGATACGCACGCGTTAATGAAATGAACCCACGATAACACGTCTCGTATGCTCACCGTAAACCTAAAAGGATGAATACAAATTTGAAACACGCGTAAAGACTCAAACAAAAATTTGTCTATCTGTATATAAAATGAAATGTACTAAATTTAAAAAAAAAATCACCTTTTTGCAATGTCATTATTGCAAAACCAATTCAGAAATTGTATCATGGCACGCCCGATTCCACTCGTCTCGTCTTCGACACTCTTTAATTTCAATTTCACGCCAACGAGATTGCGTTCGATGATTTGGACCAAATCGGCATCAGTTGTTGTGATGGGACACCAGATTTCTGTGAATCTGTTCCGCAAAGCGGGTGACAGCTAGTTTTTTTAAATAAATAAACAAACATACCAAATTATTTTTAATAATTACACCTTTTTCTATCAATCAAATTATTACGAAATAACAGAAGTTCCACTGCATCGCATCCAATCAAACAAATAAAAATATAACATATAAATTATAAAATCTAATGTTACAAATGCATTTTGAAAAATAAATAAATTTCAGCCAAAATAATGGATTAAAACATTTTTTTCTGTAAATAAAGCACAAATATAAATTATACCGCAGTAAATTATATGGCCATTATTAAATAATAACCTCTACCACTTAACAATTTTTCATACCAATAAACAAGTACTTCATAATCCAATATCCCCTCCAACTTAATAATAAATTCGGTTTTAAAAATTGGATTATTGGTTTCAATGTATGCCAATTGGATGGAAAAGGTGGAATACTTCCTGAAAACTCACTTCTTTCTTGCCGTAATCTCCTCCCGGGTTCATTGTGCTGACGAATCGAAACTTTTTAGCGGCAACTACGATTTGAACTTGACACGAATCGCCACTTTCACCGTTCGTACTTCCCTTCTCGGCCAGCATTAAAGTACGTTCCGGTTCCAGAAGACTGTTTAATCGCTCCAGCACCGAATCGTCCGCTAAAGATATCTCATCGGCAAGGAACAAGGCTCCCTGGGTCATCGCCGACACTAAAGGCCCATCCACCCATTCAAAAAGCTTGGGCACAGTGCCAGACTCTTCGTTGGCGTTTTTTCCTGATGACATCTGTTGATGGCGTACGGGACGGAGTCCTCCCAGGAAGTCCATTCCTTCCGTGTGCATGTGGCAATTGACCGTGTACAGTTGCTGGCCGTTCATCGCGGCAAACAGCTGACAGACGGTAGTTTTGCCGCACCTGATTGCAATGGAACGCGGTTACAAAAATGCAACAATGGATACAATGATAATAAAACATAACTCACAGTTAGTTCAAATTACAAGGATTTCTATTTTTTTTAGAGAAAATTACCAGTTTAAAGGATTTTCAAATTAAGATGACAAAAACATTCAAGAAAATTAAAAAAAAATAATGCCACAAGGGCAAGTGACAAATTGGGTGTTAATTTAACAATGAAGTCAAATCAGAAAAATTCCATTTTCACCCAAACTCGGTTCAACAGCACAACAGTTTGGGTGAAAATGGAATTTTTCTGATTAGACTTCATTGTTCAAGAAAATTGTTATTTTCATAAAACAAGGAAAAAGAGAAACAAAGCAGAAAAAATAAAAAACATATGATTTAACAAATTCATAATACTTTCGTGATAATAAAGAATCATTTTTGAACAATTCAGAAAATAGGAGAAAAAAGTCTGAAAATAAAGGAATTTATAGTTTATTTTTATAACAAAAGAACTGTCCAGACAAATATTAGACACAATAACAGAAATTCATAGAGTAATTTGGGAATATGTAATATTAAAGTATAATAAATTAGAAAACGCATTTATATGACTATTCGGATGCCGTTCTAGAGGAATTTCTAAGATTTTTATTAATATAAAGGTAAAAATTAATGATGCCATTAGCATCAATTTGATACAACTAATACAAGAATTGATACTAACCCTGTATCTCCGACAAGAAGAACCGGTTCGTTGAATTGGAGTGCGCGGCCAACAAGCGTGGCTAACCGGCGCAAGTTGCCGGTCCAAACCAAATGTTGGAATCCTTGAGGAAGCTGGTCGAGGGTTATCTTTTCCAGAATCTGTCTTGTGTTCGGTGATGTGTTCGCGCCTAGATTGAAAAGTCTTTGCGGATCGACTTCACGCCTCAGGTGTTTGCTTAGGGCTTTCACGATGATGTCCACTTCGTCCGCACGTCGAACTCTCCCGGCCAACAGCAAGAACCCTGAAATGTCATTATTGTTAGAATTGTGCTGCGTACGGACGATAAGAACGTGCCCACCTTCGTCGGCCAGATGTTGGTCCCAATCGTAAAACTTGTCGTCAGCCGAGGAACACGACAGTCTGTATCTCTCGGCCCACCGGAACAGATCACGTAAAGTTATGAATCCTTGTTTGCCTGCAAAAATCCCACTTCCTCTTCTTTGCGTCTACAAAAGCCCAAACCGAAATTTCCCAAATCATTCGCAAAATCAACGTATTCTATTGATTGCCATTGCTTCAAAAATCAAATGTACTTTTGGTAATTACAATTAAATAGCAAAATCAATAATTAATCCACAAAATCAGACGTTAATTCACAAAATCAACGAATGTACTTCCATAAACTACAAATAATTCACGAAATCAAATGCATTTCTGTTAATTACAATTCACATTAAAAAGGGTAAATATTTTAACTACTAAATAATACAATTTTCATTTCCAAATTACCTGTAATTCTGACAGCACACGGACTAACTTTTTACAATGTGACATGGACATTGCGCATCGCTGATGTAGTATTGTTTCCAGTTCCGGAGCACAGATTTCACTGAAGTGAAGCTCCACGAATCGGTTTCGGAAAGCACGAGACAAAACCTAAGAAAGTAAAATGAAAACTGGTAAACAACTTTGTAAAAAAATACAATATAATTCACATCGGAAAGAAAAGGTTTAATTCACAGAAAATTCAAAACTCAAAACCAACTTACGCTGAACAAAATTTTTTAAACAGAAAATTCAAACAACGAACTCTATTCATTAAACACTGCAATTAAAAATCTAAAAAAGCCTTCATTCACAGTAAATTCAAAGCAACATTAATATAATTAAAAACTAGAACAAAATTGCTAATACAATTAAAATAGGAAAAATGAGTTATTATAGCAAAATTACAATCTTCAATCAAAATTTTTACAAAATATATTATACATGTGAACAAAATGGTTAAAGTCACGCAAAATTCAAAATAAAATCCTAATGAAATAAATTAGTATTCTAACATGGAAAAAATAACTCAAATCTACCTTTCTGCCGCCGTAAAGTCCGGGAGGATTTTGAGTTGCGAATAGCAAAAACCGTGGATGAGCCTTTACAGTTTCTTGCGTTTCCGGGATGAACAATTCCCGGTTATCATCCAAAACCTGACAAAAAAACAAATCAATCTTTAAAAACCCAAACAAGTCACTGACAACTTAATCATTATCATTTCAAATTACCCGGTTCAAAGCTTCTAAGACATCGGTAGGCGCAAGATTCAACTCGTCTAGAATGATCCAATATCCTTTCCGCATCGCATCGACAAGAACTCCTGATCATATTGGCAAAAAAATAATCGATTAGGTCTATCATTCGACGACTACCAATCTACACACTGCAAAATTTCCCGTCTAACCCTCAACAAACACAAGTTTCCCTGCTGCGTCGGCCGCGTAGGACCCGACATACTCCTGGAGATCTGTATGCTCGTGATTGTTGATACGGACACATTGATTTCCAGTCGCGTCCGCCAACCATCGGATCATACTCGTCTTTCCGACTGAGGTTTCTCCTTGCAACAACACGGGATGTTTCCTAAAATGGAAAAGTTCATCAAATCCCCCCGAAAAATTACCTTAAATTACAAATATTTAATTAAATACCCAGCGGCAACGATTCGACAAAGATCCTTGAGATTGAGTCTCACAGAAGGCGTCAAGATGTAAGAATCGGAAATGAGTGGTTTTCTCGTTCCGACGGCGACCCAATAACCTTCAATGTTCACGTATTTCGAGTTGTCGCCGCAAGGTTCTGGAAGCGGGGAACTCAAAAGGCCCTTTACGTTCTGTTTGGCCAGAATGCACTTGACGATCATTTGTTCGACGACCGGGTGAGATTTACGGTCCAATTGTGTCAAGAAACTCATGCAGAAAGCCTGAAAATATCAGAATTAAATCATAATTCTTCTCATTCATTGTAATTTTTCTTTTCCTTATTTCACAGTAGAACTCTTAGTAGCTTATGAACTAGTAACCCTAACTAGTTAATAAGGTTTGTACTTTCCCTCCAATTTTAACTCGTACACCATTTACATTATTTTCTCCATTTATGGAAATACCCTTCTGATAAATACTTATAAAACTTTTTCTCGTAATCAGTTACCTAAAATGTTAAAAGACAAAGCCATACCCAACTAAGCGACTATAATATTAATTTGATACCTCATATAAAGACCTGGACACGCTTGCACAAGCATTCTTAGCGGCGTAGCTCAACGCGCGACACAAGGTCCGCAAGCTAAAATAAACAGATCGCAATTATTACCCGAGGACGACACAGTTAATTTAATCGCGCACCTATAATGAGGTCTGCGTCCCGTGCCGTCTACCAAACTGGCTGCCGCGGCCGTTCTCGCCGACAGATAGAACTTGACGATGCCGTCCAATTGGCCAGACGGAAGTGACAAACCTTGCAAATAATGTTGAACTAATATTTTCAAATCAATCTCATCCTCCAAGTCATCGACGAAGAACTCCGTAAACCTAATCACAGAGTCATTTAGGGTGAATTATAGGTTTTGTGCGACCCCTGTAATCAATAAAACGTGCAATTGAATAGCAAGATTACCGGTTTCGAAGTCCAGTCGGAAGATCCTTTTTGCCGACATCGGTTGCAGGATTCATACAAGCGAACAACCTGAATTGCGAACTTCTCGGCACCGTTTTCTTGTCGCTGCAAGATTCGAAAAAATCAAAATTTTTTGGAGCTGAATTGCGGTTTGTATAAAGAACTTACCCTCTTTCGAGGAGAAGGACTGAACCGGTACTTCCTTCAAGAAGCCCTCCGAGACATTCGAGGGTTTCCGCCGAAGCCAGGTTGATCTCGTCCAAAAGGACCCAATCGCCTGATTGAAGGGCTTTCACGAGAGTTCCCTAAAGACAGTGTCATGCAAAAGCAGAATGAAAACCTAATTGAAAGATAAAAACGAGGGAATAGTGGCAAGTTAAGTTCACCTCTATGAAGGAAAACGCGAGAACGGAATCAGGGTTCTTGATGTGTGGTCGCAGTCGTAACAATCGTTCTTCAATGTTTTTCCATTTGTCGATCAGCTCGGTGTTTTGCATTGCTATTAAAAGTAATACAAATCAATGAAAATAACAAAAATTACTGAAAATAATACAAATTAATGAAAATACAGAACAATGAATATAAAGCAAGTTAAAAGTTACATGCAAAAACTGCATAAAAATATCATATACTATTAAAAGAACCAAATTTAAAAACTAATTGAAATTACAAACAGAATCTAAAAATGAAAAGATGAAAAACATCACGCAGTAGTACTTGTGGTTAAGCGCTTGATCGCGGGTGAAATTGTGTGAAGAAACAGAGCAAACAAATCAACCCATCGTTGTTGATTGTAGCATGTCTAAAAAAAACAACATATCATAAATCAATAGCAAGGTTAATGTACAACACATTTAGAATTTACGCGAATACGTACCATTATGTGATTCAAGAATCCGGCGTTTTGCGCTCGCGAGAACGTCTGGCCAAATAAATCTTCGAATTCCCGCCGTATCGGATTGATAATAAATTTCAATTCCACTGGCTTGAA
>WWPM01021723.1:0-23067 GCA_023279145.1 Glomeris maerens
AGGGCCGAATCTTGTGCTTGCTTTGCAAGGCTTTGATTGCCCTCTAACTCAGTGCCTATTGGTGGCATACAATAGGGGCGTGGCAGCCAAATGTTAGCCCTTGTTGGCCGGATCAACTGTCGCACTTCTTGCGTATCGCGCACCACCCCTATATGGTCCCTTCGGGAATACCTCCTTTTCTCAAGGACGGACCGCTGCATAACATATAGGTTCTTACGGGAATCACTCACACCCCCCCATTCCACATTGGTCGGAATATACCTGCGCAAAAGCTACGTTTTACGGTCCCAGGCTTCCAACGGGATAATTCTAGTACCATATTCCTACTTGAGTGGTAGCAATAAATACCTCCACAAGAGCTACGTTTTACGGTCCCACGTGTCCAAGAGGTTCGATCGCAGCACCACTTAAGACCAGTGGTAGTTTCTAAAGAAAGGTGTCAAAAGCCGGCGTCAGAAATCTCAGACGTCGTCCATCTTTCGCAACTCAAGCGACCGTTAGTATTTGGGGTGACGTAAGATTATGCAATCTAAGGTTGCGAACCAGTGTACAAGTGTTACAATCAAATTGGCCATCTTGGAGAATTTGTCCACAATCACTAGGATGGAAACAAAATCATCTGAGCAGGGAAGATTAGTTATGAAGTCCGCTGTAATTGAGGTCCAGGGACGAAGTGGCACTGGGATAGGAGTTAGCAAACCGAAGGGCTGATTCTGCGACGACTTACTTCTATTGCAAATGTCACAAATCCGTACGAATTCTCTAATGCCTTGCGCATGCTTGACCACCAAAAGTCACGGGCAATCGGTTAGTAGGTACGCCATATGGCCAGCACCCAGAAAGTTGTAACGTTCCTGTAAGATTTGCAACTGCCTGGTTTTATCCTGAACATCTTGAATACAATGGCACTTGGTCTGTACAGAGGGGGGAAAGTATTCTGATCTGTGTCGCTGACGGCTACCTACTGGGCTTCAGGAGTGTCCGAAACTTCTGCTAGGGACTGTAACCCTGAGCGCCCGGCAGCATCCTGGTAGGTAACATTGGGGGTCTTTGGATCTGCAATACTTTTGGGGCTCCCGTCAGCTGAAAGGGTCTTGGCTCCAGGATACGAGAATAGAACGAAAAATAATGCCTGTTTGGCTGTTACTTCTTTAGTTTTTGACTGATTGTAAAAATTCTTACACAGAATGAAAGTTTCATATGTCTAACACACGGGACAAAGTTTTCTTCTCGAAATTGTCCCCTTTTTCCCATCGCACACGTGCCAAAGATGGTCAAGTTTTCTTTCCATCGGCGAACAAATCTACTGACTGATCGCTGCAACACTTGCGAACTGCTGCCTTGACTTCATCATTCCCAGGAAATCTCTGCCCCTGAAGGTGCTCCTTGAGCTTGAGGAAGAAGTGAAAATCTTATAGCAAGGTCCGGGCTGTACAGTAAGTGGGGCAGGATGTCCCGCGATCAATCAGTACACTTTTGTGCCGACGGAATGAAAAACTTGTTCTTCTCTGGCTCTACTGCCTGTGGAAAAAAGGGGACTATGTCAAGAAGTGATCATTGTTCTATGTGCTGAACATATGAAACTTTCATTCCGTAAAAGAATTTCTAAAATTGGTCAAAAACTAAAAAGGTTACAGGCTAACAGGCATTATTTTTTGTTCTGCCCTCGTAGTTCCTGTTGTACCCTGCTCCTCAGGCTTAGGCTCCATCTGGTACTGACGACTTAGAGCGCCTGCTCGACCATTGGCATGACCGGGATGGAACTCCACCACGAAGTCATAATCTGCAAGGAACGTCGCCCAGCGGACCTGTCTTTTGTAGAGCTTCAACTAAGTCAGAAACGACGTCAAGTTTCTATGATCCGTCAACATAGTTAACTGATGGTGGGCTCCTAGCAAGTTATGGCGCTAAACACGTAGTCCTTCCGCAATGGCCAATAGCTCCTTATCATTGGCGGTATAATTCTTTTCAGAGGGGCCGAGCTTCCTGGATTAGTAGGCCACCACATAGAGCCTGCCCTGGTGACATTTCAGCAACATAGCCCCCACTGTGAAGTCTGAAGCGTCTGTTTCCATCAAGAAGGGCACAGTATTCTCGGAAAATTGCTATACAGGGGGAGTGGTCACATCCCTCTTGAGAGCAGATATACTTTCAGCGGCTTCTCACTCACCACAAACGGTACCTTGGTTGAAGTTATGTTGGTGAGGGGCTTAGGCAGCTGTGAATAACTGGGGACAAAATCTCTGCAAAAGTTTCCTAATCCCACAAACTTCTGCAAGTCCTTGCGGTTGCGTGGCACTGGCCAATTCGTAATCTCAGCCAAACTGTTAGCCATCACCTGTATTCCCTGCAAAGAGATGTCCATCTCCAGGAATTTGATCCTGGACATTCGAAACTCGCATTTCTCCAGCGTCATGAACAAGCCATTTGCAAGTAATCTTTGGAGAACTAAACACACATGTTGGGTACGAGCTTCTGGGTCCTTCGAGAAAATGAGGACATCATCGAGATAATTCATCACCATGTGGTCCAACTTGTCATGAAAGACGTAGTTGAGAAAGCATTGGAAAACAGCAGGGGCAATTCTGTAGCACAAACTAATCAAAATGTGTGGAAGTTTCAAAAGTGTGGCAACTTTTTCTGGGAAACCTGGTATGCTGTAATTCATTAAGATGGTATGGTGATTTATCAGTGAAATTGCGCTGCCAGTTAGGATCAAATGAATTATTACTGTGGAAACTCTCTTTAAGACATACCGAAATGCAAATTCAATTTGCTTAATAACACCAGAGATTCTTAAAGTAAGTAAACTTTGTATAAGACTTTCCAAACAGTTTTCACGCATCCCTCACAATACAGTCTTTAATAGCAACATGTTTCGGCTAACAAGCCAGAAGAAACAGGACATATTAATAACAGAAAAAAGAGCTGAAGATATCAAAAGAACCATGGTAACTACAGCAGAGATCGATACTAGTTTTAAAAACATCAGTGGCGTCGGACCATCGACTGCTACTCAAAATATTCTGACAAAAGGCCTGAATTTTAAAAATTTTAAAGGCTTTAATCTTGAGGAAACTTTGATGGATATTGAAGCAGCTATCAATGGGATGAACTTCGATATAGAAACCTATCAGAAGGTTACCAACAGTGTTATCAATATATTAAATGATAAAAAGGATTGGAAAAATACGATCATAAAAGACAACACCAACACAAAGTTGCTCCAATAAGAACTAGACAACATTTGGCTACCTTTCGAGAAGAAATCGCGTCGAAAGAATTTGTCGTGCTGCGGGCAGATAAAGATGGAAGAACTGTTGTCATGTAGAAAGAAAAATATATTCAGAAAATGATGGAATATAAAGGATACGGAAATTGAAGAGATAAATATGAAATCTGAAATCTTGCTATCAAGATTACAAAGACAGTTGAAGGCCATTGTGAAAGAATGCAGTGCAGTATGGACAAAGGTGCTACAGGTTCCAAAGTGAATAACCCCTAACCTGCAATTACCACAATTATACGGACTCCCCAAGATCAATAAAGCAAACATCCCAATGAAACCCATCGTAGCCGCGTAAGACTCTCTAACCTATCTACGTAAGATGTTAAACAACCTTGATCGTGTGAAAACTTATCACCTCGTGGTCAGAGCGAGTGATTAAATACCTAATCAAGGAGGATAATAGGAACTACATCAGGTGAAATCATGAAATGTGCTCGTTCGATGTATTGACGCTCTATCCGATCATTCCTCCTGATGATCTTTACCCAATCCTGGATCAACTCTTGCAAGAGAATGGAATTAAGCCGTAATCTGTCAAATCATCAAGTTTATGAGGTTTGTCAATGACAACAATTTCTTCTTGTTTAACGGTAAAATTTATTGCCAAATCAATGGACTAGCGAGCGATGGGTTCACCGTTGGCAGCGACGTTAGCCTTGATATTTATGGAAGACTTGGAGAAAAAAGTCGCTTGCCATAACCCCAATGTACAATATTGGCATCGTTAGGCAGATGATGTGCTGGTTTTGCATAACTTCAACAAGATAGAGCTTGAAAACTACTTTTTCTCTTTGAACGCTATAAACCCAAAGATTCAATTTACAATAGAAGAGGGAAATGAGAAAACAATACCACTCTTGGATATAATTATTGAAAGGTCAGCGCAAGGCTTTAGTTTCGATGTCATTCGAAAGCCTTCGTACCCAGGAAGGCTTAGCGATGGGCACTTGAATCATCCTGAACAACAAAAGAACGCCTTCATATACTCCGCTCTACAAAGTGCTTTCAACTTTCGATTGAAACCTGATAATATGTGAAAAGAGAGAGAAACTCTAGAACACTAGTGCATAGTCAATAGCATTGACCCTAAGACTGTTAACAAGGTGTTCTGGAAGATGAAAAGAAAACGCGACCTGTAATATTTTCTCCACCGTAAAATCTAGGACTTAACTGGTTAAAAGTTTTTTTTATTATCATTTCGATTCTCTGTAGAGAAAACTAATGTACAAATCGTGACTTATATGTATTTTCGTAGCGATGCCGAATTATGTAAATGCTATGTAAAACCGCTAGTGTACACAATCAATGTTTAGTCAAACATCAAACTTAAAGGCGTAACAAACTAAGCCTATCTATGTAACAGACGACGCCTTACATTTGTATAAGAATACGACACTCGTTATAATGCTGTAACTCGATACGTATCGATTAGCTAGATAATAAGCCTAGTGGTAATCTTGTAACTCTGCGATATATACAAGTTCTGCGAGTTTAAGTACGCAGCTAGTAGTTCTGCGATAGTATTAATTAAAGATTTGTATATTCTACAAGCTCTGCACTAGTCTAGACTTATTGGCCCTGGCCACAAAACGTGTAAACCACGAAAGTCATTGTCATCACTGCCAGTGTGTCTCGGACTTGGCCGTTGCCAGTCCTCAGCAGTCGTCTAATTACGGCAGTCATCTTGGCGCTCCAGAGGCCCAGTGCAGTCCACGACGCAGTTCAACTCGAAATACACCGAAGCATCAACAGGATCTTCGGGCAGCGGACATCAGACCTTTGGCAGTCCTCTTCGAGCTCTGACAGCATCTGCAATAAGCCAGAATTCAACAACATACCAAGATAAGGAGACTACCTCTAGAAGGATGTCCTACTATAGGTTGACGAGATACCTTGGCGTCCATCTGCTAAGCTGTGAATCTTCCTCTGGTTGACCAAAGCAAAGGCCCAAGCCATCGAGCGGCCCTAGAATCATCCAGTCGACCAGTCACCGTGAACCAGAAGACGTTCGCCCTACTTCTTCCGATGACGACATATTTCGGAGCATTTCGGGCCGTTGTGTCGATGTCCACTGTTCTAATGCTGTAACTGGTAGAAATGTTTTACTTATTGAATTCTTGAGGTTCCAATTCGTTATCTGAATGGTTTTAATATAGAGCCTTGACGACTTTGGACAGCTTTTGACTGTCAATTGCATGGAATTATTTTGTGTTTTATACTCGTAAGTCTATTTTAATTTCCACTTTGGTTTAGTCGGTTATTAGTTTCCGCATGCATGTTTTTGCTGCTCCTCCAGATTGATTGTCGCGTGATAATGGCTAGTTAGCCGAAACATGTTTTGTGAGGAAGATTTGAAAACTCTTTGGATATTTGATAGCCTCACACCCATACCCTAATTCAGAATTAATAAGTACGTTCATAGTATTAAAACGCTAACTTTTGTGAGACTGTGGTCATATAACTCGAAATTCATGTGCAATTCGGTGGGTCTTATAGCGAGTTTCCACTGTGGTATTTTGCATTCAATCTCATTTCGTTATTTTAAAAATGCAGAATTCAGCGGGTCAAATAGCTATGAAAAAATAATGACATTGTGCCGCAGAAAAAAACTTTTTCAGTGTCGAATTTCTTACAGGCCCCAGCTGGAGCGGTTTGTTGATGCATGCGCAGTCGACGATCGCACATTAGGATGCCTAGGGTCAACACGGTGGTGCCAGTCTGCAATCGTCGGACTGCTAAGTGTGTCATTGCCGTCGAAATGCGGATGTTATGGCAATAACATTAACGCCTTGTATAAGTGCGTTGACTGGCAGCGAACAGTTTGGCTTAACCCTTGTGCAGGTAAATATACTTTCCAACTTATTAAAATGACCTAATTATTGAAGAAATGGTATCTCTGTATCCAATTTAAAAAAAAATTGTAAGGCCGAGTGCATGTTTGTCTAATATATATAATTGCAAAAGCGATTTGAGTATATTGAACATGATTTAGCATTTTCCCACCATTTGTGAAATTTCTAAGGTCTTTCTCTTTTCCCTATTTTGGGCAGCAAAATTTAAGTAGTTTTATGGCCTTGTTTATACTAGCTCTGTTTTAGGTCCGTTTTCACTCCTTCCTAGCCAATAAGAGTGGCCCTCTTTCAGGTCCGCTGAATTTATTTGGTATAAAAGGGAGGTGTGAGCATTATTTTTATTGTGCCAGCAAGCACAACAAAAATCATTTGTTAATTGCAGGTGAAGCACATAGAAACTTTTTGCGTGTTAAATCCGTCCCATTGTCTCCGAGCTTAAGAGAGGACATTTCGCTGGTGTCTACGACATCATTGCCTATTACAACGTTTTTTGAACCCGCATTTACTACGAAGACAACAGCTTGGAACACTGCTGAGGGGTCAACAACTCCGTCCTCAAAATTATTGACAACAACCTCTACACATGCCCTTATTCCAACAGGCTTCGGCAAGTATCAGGGATTTTTTTTATATTTTCGCTAAGCGTCAATGTATGTAATTTTTTTATACTTCAAGAGTGATAGGTCCCTACACAGTTTCTTAAAGAGGATTTAAACTAGGTTGTTTAATTATCTATTAAATTATAGCAAGAGTAGATAACGGGGAGAGTAATTATGATAATTCATGTCTTGTTCATGTGGCTGTTAAAAATGAAATGTAATAAAGTAAGTATTACCATACTTTCGCATGGAATTAGGAATCTAACAACATGCTGCAAATAAAAGTGCGTTTCTTTTCATGTTGAAAGCATAATACTGTGCGTATCATTTTAATTTTATTTGAGCTTTCATTTGGCATTTTATTTGGCGATAAGCAAGTGAGTGTCAAATTGTAAATGAGTGTGTTCGCTACTACACTGTGACGTCACACCCTCATTTCCATTTTCCAAGCACCCCTAAAAATTATCCTGGCCCATGCCCTTTCCGCAAAAAGGTCGATGTTCGACACCAACTCCAGTTGGACAAACACAAGATGTCCAGGTAGTCAAATATTCTTGACCCTACTCACCCCTCTATAACCCCACTAATTATACATATACTATCGGTAAGGAGAGAGGGTGCTATTTGGCTTGAGTCCTGGGGCTAAAGCAAACGCCAGCATTGAAAATTTAGGTTTGGGCCGTTCAACAATGACGTCATCAAACAATTGCCCTCAAAAGACCGACCTACCTCCCTCTGTCATCATTTGTCATTTTTTGCTTACCCACCTACCTACCTCCCTGATATTTCGTCATTTATTTTGAAATAAAACTCCAAAGCTGAAATCAAATAATGGGAAAGAAACCAATTGTTCATACCGGTCTTATTTATTAAAAACTACAAAACTTCACAGAAACGAAGATGGACATTAAAAATTGTTCCCAAGTTCTTATTTAATTCCATGTTAAATATTATGACGTCACCTACTGACAAACCACCTACCCACTTCCATCATCTTTGATCACTTTCAACTGACCGACCGACCTACCTACTTCGGTGACGTCATTGTTGAACGACCCCTTTTTCAAAAACAATTTTTCACAACATTTTTTACCAGAATTGGATTTGGCATAGTCAATTATTGCAGAAAGCAAACTTGAAGAGAAAAAAATTGTTAAACATTTCTATCATTCCGAAACAGGAAACTGGCTGCGTTAGGAGGGCAGGAGTGAGAGATGAAGAAGAACTTCCCCATTTTTCTCACCAGAGTACCCCTAATGCATAGTTGAATTAATTAATGCCCAGCGACTAATCCTCACGATCACGATTTCAATTGATTAATGCAGATCAAAGAGCAGATTTAAAAATTATCAACTTGATTTTGCTATTAGCGAGTTAACATTTTCCCCCCTCCCTTCCACGTGAGTGTGAATGTAGCGTAAGCGTAAATTTTACAGAGACTCGACAGCTTACGTCCTCTCAGTAGGAGCGCGTCAGTTTAGAGCGTCCACGTAGCGTTAAGGCCCCATATTATTAATTAATATATTTCCGTCCCCGCGCGCACCGGATTTTCTCAAACAAAAAAAAATATTCTTCAAAATGTGACTGTAAAAGCAACAACTCTACCCTCTGTCCGCGTCAACACACAAAAACGCGAGTCAGATCGTTTTATAGGCAAAACTATTGGAGAATTCGAGTTCCTATAAACCTATGTCCCCAAACGCTTATGTAGGCTTTTATGCAGGGAATACACCCTGCAAGTTTATCCCTGTAGTTCAGAAGCACCCTGTATCTGTGTGCAGATAATTTCTTTCACAGACGTTTATATAGGAGAAAAGACTTACATTGCCATTTCACTAATACCTCAAATGAAATTTACCCCTTAATAACATAACTGCTTCCACAAAAAAATTACCTTCATTCAGAAAGATCATATACTGTATATTTTGCAGAACACTGCATTCTCCCAGGGACTTTCGGAAAAAATATCACTATTGCTGTTGGGTCTGGAAAAAGGGTAATTTTTAATACAGTTTTCCTTTTATCGTTTCTTACTGTTTTGATGTGACTGGCAATAAATTTTGGCAGCTATATAGCAAAGGCGAGATGGACTGTTCATCGGTTTGTGTTTGTCACATTGGGGTTCAACTTTTATGCAGTTTGCTGCCATGCACGGAGAGACTTCCTTGTCTTACTTCTTTCACAGTTTACAGTAAGTTAAACAAATCTGTCAGATTATTTACGCTTTAATATTGTTGCCATCTTGAGTGGAATGGTATTCGACATGTACTGACTGCCGTTATCAATCACTTTCGTCTTTCGTCTTGCAGGTCACACTGCACCTGCGTACAAAGCTTACAGAGGTAGATGTATGTGCTTCTCAGGGAACTTCATCTGTATGAAACCTTCACCTCAACTATATGAACTTAATCAAGGTAATAACGGATTCTAACAACCAGGTATATTAATGAAATCGTATTATAATTAATCGGCGAAATTGATCTCACAAATATGTTTGCGAAAATAGCATGTCATGATTTTTTACACATGTGCAGAGGTACTTTTCTGGGAGGAATACTCTTTCTTGCTTTCAAATTTAAAATATTGCCCAAAATGACGGAAAACGTTTGTGTGAATATTTCCAAAACAGTTTTTTTAATTTTTGCAGTTTATCAGTTTTCGTATTGTTTTCATAGCGGTATCGTTGGCGGCGTGGCTAATGGATCCCCACTCTAGAAGCTAAACATGTGTAGGGTTTGAATACTTGCAAAAACAGCAGGACAAATCTGAATTGAGGAATCACAACGACAACAACCCTTTTTCTTAACCCAAGTGTGGTAGGTTGTGCTCTTATAATATTGGAAAATATCTGACAGGTGAGTAATGACGCTTTTGTGTAAGACCTTATAGTCGCCCCCAAATTAAGGCGAAAAAGACAAGAGTGGAAAGAGCCTTAATTTTGCTAAGGGTTGCAAAAAGCAAGTTTGGGTCATGTAGTTGAACTGGAAGTTAACAATTTCGTGGCGGGTAGCGAGCGGTCGGTGGCGGGGTGTTGCTGGTGGCATCATCAACTATGTTGAAATGGTGCAGACGTCTCATGTAGATGTGTAGTCATCCCATGTTGTGGCGTCAGGGTCGTCCAAGTTTGGACAGTGAAGGCGCGCGCGAAGAGCTTGGACATGGACTACTTGAGACTTGAAGAGTTGTATGATGGGAGTGATGCGATACCACACATTGCCCACACTGTGTGAAATTACATACAGGCCCTTGAAACGAGGTGTCAGCATGTTGTCGGTGGTTTGGTACCATACAACATCGCAAATGTTGAAAGACTTTTCATAACATTAATATGTCAACACAGAGATCATTCTCTTAATGTGAAGCAGCAATATTGGCAATGGTGGTGAAACAAGGTGGCGTGGGATTCGAGTCGGTCGAGGCGGGAAAGTACGTCAAGAATGACGTCTAGATGTAAGTCATTGAGGAGAGACAAGGGGTGAAACCGTGCAAAAGGTAGAACAGCGATGCTTGGGTAGAACTGTGCATAGAGGTATTGATCGTTAAGATGGTGGTGGGCAGGAGAGCATCCCAATCCGTGAGATTGTCTGCAGCAAGTTTAGCAAGTGTAGAGATGATGGTCTGGTTGGCTCGTTCAATTATACAATTAGATTGTGGTACATGTACCGGATATTTAGGGAGTGTTGAATGCCATATGTCACGACTACGGGAAAAATGAGTCCGAGTCGCGATGTGAAAACAGAATAGAATAGCTTTATTGTTGAAGGTGGCCCTATATATAGGGCCAGAGGGGACAGTGACCTAGGGGGGTTACTAGGTCACTTCAGGTCGAGGGGGACAGACAAAGGGCTTTAGCGGGAATACTCGACATCCTCCCTCCCTTGGTCCGTTCGGAGAGGAAGGACCAATTGAGGCGGGTGGGAGGCAACAAGCACAGAAATGCGCAGGAAGCAGCGTCAGGGTAGGCGGAGATTGACCGCCGATGGGCGGAGCGATCGGCGGCCGAAGGAAAGTGAATCGCCGGAAGAAACGGCGATCGACGGAAGAACCAGCTATAGACGGCAGGAGGCGGCGACCTTCATGGAGGGGCGGCGATCGTCATCAGGGAAGTCAAGCGGCGATCGTCGGCGGGCCACGGCGACGATCGGCGACAGAGAATGCATCGATCGGCGGTGGAGGAGGAGCCGATCGGCGACGGAGCACGCGTCGATCAGCGACGAAGCAAGCGTCGGCGGGAACGGCGACGATCGGCGACGGAGAAAGCGCCGATCCATCGGAGAAGCGGCGATCGTCCTTGGAGAAGCGTCGATCGTCGCGGAGAAGCGGCGATCGTCCTTGGAGAAGCGGCGATCGTCGCAGAGAAGCGGCGAGAACATCGGCTGAAGGAGGCGGCAAACGTTGGTGAAGGCGGTGGCCAAAGGAGAAGTCGGCTGGTCAGGGAGGAGGAGAGACCCTCCTCCCGGGTTTCGGCACCATAATGTCGCAACCGCGGGAAAAATGAGTCAGAGTCGTGATGTGAAAACAGAATAGAATAGCTTTATTGTCGAAGGTGGCCCTATATATAGGGCCAGAGGGGACAGTGACCTAGGGGGGTTACTAGGTCACTTCAGGTCGAGGGGGACGGACAAAGGGCTTTAGCGGGAATACTCGACACCATACTTGCCTAGACATAGTGTGAATTTTTTTGGAGGTGAACGCTGTCCCATTGTCGAAAATGTATAGGGTTGGCAGGTCAAAACAGTGAATGAAGTCATGTTCAAGGGCGTAGATAAGGTCATCGGCAGCATTATTGCTGGATGGAGCGGCGACCACAATTCGTATTGCACAACAAATGTGGACTTTGAGGTGGGAGCTGCCAGCAGGGATCAGTGAAAGAATGACGTTGTCTACAGAGATGACTTCAAAAGGCGTAAAAGTACAGGGCGTGTACCAAGCAGACCAAAGGCAGCTAGGTGAGGTTAAGCAATTGGTTTTCTGGTAAGTGTCACAGCTTCGGATTTAAAGTTTGGTGTCACAGCAAAAGATGGACCACCAGAAACAGTATCAAGTGTCTTTCGGATGTCGAAATAGCATACAGCAACATGGCATAGGCAAAGGACCTATGATATGAGATAGTACGGGATTTATGAATAAGAATGTCAGTGTCTATACCATAGGTGTCATGAATTTGGCGGAGGTGTAGAGAGGATTGTTCAGCTGCAAGCTGTGTCCAAATTGCAAGGTAAAAAGAATCCGCTTCATGCGTTGACTGTAGGCGAGTGTCTAGAGCGGTGAAAACTGCAAGAACGGGCAGTGGGTACCATGGCGGGTGGTCAGTCATATGGTTATGTTTTCCAGGGTTGTGGGCAGTTACAAAGTCAAAACCGGCGAGTTCAACCGTAGCAGGCAAACATGCGGTAGGTCTTAGATTTGGAGACAACATAAGCGGTGGGAAAATTGTCAGTGAGGAGAGCAAAGAGATGTCCATCAAGGTATAATCGAAAATTGTGGAAGAGAGCCCAGTGTACAGCTGTGATTTTAGGTTCGTTACTATGGTAGCGCGTCTCAGCATCCTTGAGTGAACAGCATTCACAGCGTTTCAATATTGACAGGCTGCTATACGGAAACTTCAAAAATGAAAAGATTTTTGTAATTTATGATAATTTTGAAAAAATATAACAATTATATTTAAAAATATCAGGAAAAATTTAAAAATTAAATATCTACAGTAAAAGCTCGCTAATCCGAGCTTAGTGGGACCGGAAGTCGTCCGGAAGAATGAAAGTCCGGATTAGCCGAAGTACATATTTTTAACTGGGAAAAAAATTATTAATGTTTTGCATACGCTAAAAGCAACCAATAAACTGTATAACAGACTTTCATTTTACGCGTACGTACAGTCCTCCCTCGTTAATCCAGCAGATATGGGAGCAGAGCACCGCCGGATTATCGAAACGCCGGATTACTAGAAATTAGCTAATAATGACGACTTTTGGCAGCAGAAACTACGTTTTATTGTACACATAGCAGAAAGGGCATGTATGATACACTTAATTAAGAACGAATTTACTTGTTTTGAAGCAATACCCCCCCCCCAAATAATATGCTGCAGATTTTCTACAGAAAAACATTGATTTCTGTATAAAATCTACAGAAATTCCTATAATTTTATAGATTACTTGCAGAAATCAATATTAAAATATGTAGCAGCACATTTTCAGATACAACCGCGACTGCAGATTTTCTGCAGAAAATATATTAATAGTTTTCAGAATTTCAGATTTGGTACAAATATTTGTATATTTTCTACAGATTATTTTCAGTCTTTGCAGAAATTCTGCAGAAACCACTATTCTATGAGCATGAATGTACAGAATATCTTCAGATTGAAATCTTCATTTACCTCCCGACAAAGTTACTAAAAAATTTCAGGAGGAAGGCCGAAAAAACGCCGGATTACCGGAGGCGCCGGATAATCGAAGGGCCGGATTATCGTGGGAGGACTGTGCTGTATTTAAAACATTTAACAAGGGAAACAGTTACACAGTAGGAGCAAAATAATCATTTATGTGTTTTTAATTATGTTTTATTTATGTTTTTTAATTATTTTCCTGTCCGGATTAGCAGGGTCTGGATTAGCGGGTTTTTACTGTATTCAGAAACAATTGGAAAGACTTATTAATAATTAATGTAGTAATTATTCAGAAGAATCTGGCATTTAGAAATGCAGAAAACTTGTTGAAAATTACATTAAATATACAAAATCTTAGAGTATTCTTTTTTGGCATTCCATTTCGTAATTTGTGTTCCAATATTTTACATGTATTGGTGAAAAGTTGTCATAAAATGATTTTTGTCTTTGGTTTTTTATAATCTTATGGTGTTCAATAATTTTTGCTTCGAAAATGGATTTTGGTGAAAAATATGCGCCTCTTAGACGAATACTTCAAAAACTATCAGTATAGTCATATTGATCGTTTGAACTTCGCACAGTTTGGGTACATAAATTAAGGATAGCGGTTTAATCTCAGGATAAACCGCATAAGATTCAGAAGATTTTGGTGCGTTATATCTTCTACAAAATTAAGCCAGTTGTAGAAAAAAACTTCTGTCTCAAAGAAATTTTTCAGAAAATAGTCTAAGTTTTACTTGGGGGTCGTCCGTAAATTATGTCACGCTTAGATTATATTTTTTTATACCCGCACTCCTCTTTGTCACACCATTCTGGTACCGTCCCCCCCCCCTTTGTCATATTGGGCTTGTTTATTTGAACTACATATACTTATTAAAATGTCTTCATCCTCTTGTGGTGAAGTACAGCCATCTCCAATGGCGGAAAACGCATTATCATTATTTGATATGTTCATAAAACTTCCCAGCAGTTGTAACAAGTTAAAAAAGTTTCTATTCCTTCCAATTCTTACAGAACGTTCGAATTCAACCAGTAATCACAAGTGAAAACCGACAACTGGCTTTTAATTAGTCAGTCAAGTAGGGCCAACATCTTCCAGGCTGGATGAAAATTAAATATGTGCAAACACCTCTTTGGCTTTCATCGCACTTTCACAGCAACCAACAGCTTTTGCCATGGCAATAGATAGTAGTAATCAGCAGTTGTCGACTCTGCCCGTGACCTGGTGCCATAAACTCGGGAATCTAGAGCAACCAATCTATGTCATCGTACGCTGAGCCACAGCAAAGAGTCTTCGGATAGCGAGTATCTAGCCTCCTAGCAGCCCTCGACGAGGCATTACTGTATCTGCAAAAAGTTAATCAGCAAGAATATTAGCAACGCAGCAGACAAGGAACTCTTCCTCCAGAATGTTGTCTTGTTACCGTTCTAAACGAAAGACCTCAACGTACATTCTGTACGCTGTATCTGCGAAAGCTCATCTAGAAGCCAGAAACGAAAGCCAAAGCCCTCATGTAGCTGCCACACCTTTTTGTTTATCAGCCACGCGAGGATCAGATCCTAAACGGGGTTCTGGAAGCCATAGACACTATGACTAACCTCTTGAGCGGACGAGCTCCATCTCCACGAAATGCACTCTAGTCATATAAATTTCACGAACCATGGACAGTCAATCAAAGAGAGCCGGGAACCGACGCAATATACTATTTTAATTTTAAGGACATTTTCAAGCATTTTATTTACATATTGTTTCATTGTGACATAAGTTTCAGAGATTGTTACGAAACCTTGCTCTGTTCCCCTCTATTTTGCATTTTGTGCTCAAAGTGAACCTAATCACGTGGTCACCAATCTTGGCCAATCCCCAGTAATTATCATCCTCATACCTGAATAATAGGTCTACTACCTCTATACCCCACCACAGGTATATCAAAGACATTATTATCTTTTTTTTAATTTGCAGGTGTATTCCTATTCCTTGGTTACAGTGAAGTAGAGGAACGACTATTGAGACCGTATACTCAACTTAGTATTGTGGATTCTGTGAGGTTATTGAGCCAAATCTTGGAAAAGAAACGCCAGAAAGATGTGAATGAAAATGAATTGAAGTGAATTGTCTAGTACACTTTTAACTTTTTTGTTTATTTCAGGGTGGATGCAAGCTAGTCTTGATAAAACATATTGGCGAAAATATAATAATCCAAGCCATGTTAGATGAAAATGCTGAGAATGCTGATAATAGTAGCAGTGAACTGGAAAGACTCAAGCAAGAGGAGGTAATAATAATCTACACTTTATTTGTTACCTATAAGTTGAAGGTTGAGGTAATGATTGCAGATCAGACAGTGCTCAATATTGACTGCATTATAAATTATTACTACGCGTAGTTTATGAAACCTAGATGAATAAATAAATTTCAATATACACACGTATGTCGGGTTGTGGTGAAAATTTTGGAAAAGCAATTGCAGAGTTAAAAAGAAATTCCCTGTGCAAAGACAAATTGACGTTTAATTTACATTGTATTGTTTAAGCATTAATATTAAATTAGTTTGAAAGCAACACAATTGGTCATTTAATTTGCTTTATCTGTAAAACAACCCATATGCTACATTTTTCAGGGATAACAAATATGGTAAAATCTGAGAACTATGAATTCATGAATTCGGCTTTAAATTACATAACACTCGAAGAAATGAATTTTTCTGAAGCTGTTGCCATTATAAAGAATTCCAGGGGGAGGGGAATTTTTCTCTCTTGGACAAAAAATAAAATAAATATGCTTGCATTAAATATAGTATATAGACATATATGTATATACAGGGTGGGACAGAAAGAACTCACCCATTTGGGAGGGGCGTAGCTAGGGGCGGGGGCAGAGTACACCAATGGGGAAGATGTCATTAGACAGCTGTGTTAATGCCTTTTTGAATGCACACCATGGCTTGATCGGGAGAGCACCGCGCTTTCGTTGTGGAAGGGTTCATTAAAACTGGTGGTTCAGTGATAAAAACCCAGCGTGCTGTTCGCATTAATTTTCGCTCAGGCCGACATCGGGTGGCCACCACCGTCTCCAGATTTGACTCCATGCGATTTCAATTTGTGGGGCTACCTCTAACCAGGTGTACCAACGTCGTCCCAAAACTTTGGATGCATTTAATAATGCAATAACTCAAGAGGTTTCTGCCATTCCGCCTGAAATGACTTGCAGGGTCATCGAAAACTACCGACAATAGGCTCAATCAGTGTATATTGCCAACAAAGGCCAACACTTGAGTTGTATAATTTATAAATCTCATTGATTTAAAACTGCATTAAGTGTACTATTCAGGAATATAAATATAAATTTTGCATCTGTCGTGGTTTGGTTTTATTTGCTTCCCAAATGTGTGTGTTCTTTCTGCCCCACCCTGTATTTGTTAACTATTTCCAACTTATATTTGTCAGTCCTTATCACAATCTTTGAGTGCTTTTATTCCATTCATATCATTTATATGAATATAGGATTAGACACATTTGATAGTATAAGGATAAATTTCTCCTATAACATTGATTTTATGGTTCCATGTCACAGGAGCCCGGACGAAACAGCCCGCGACGAAAAAGCCCGGACAAAACAGCCTGTGACCACAACAGCTCAAGGTCACAACAGCCCCTGAACAAAAAAGCCCGCGACAACAACAGCCCCGACAAAAACAGCCCGCGACAATAACAGCCCGCGACAAAAACAGCCCGCAACGTCCCAATAGCCCCTGGCCAAAAAAAAAAATAATATTTGAATAATACTGTACAGCGCTTATTTTTCGCGTGTCACTAATTTTCGCGAATTTCGCGATCAGCCAAAAATCGCAAAAATATATTCTACGCGAATAATTTTTCGTAACCTAAACACCGTAAATTTGCTTGTCGCATGATAAATTTGCGAAATTTAATCCCCGCGAATATGCCAAATTCTGCGAAATTTGCTGCCCGCGAAAAATAAGCGCCGAGATAATGCAAATCATAATTTCTAAGAAATTCACTGACCAGTATTGTTTATTTCTGAAGCATATTTTAAAGTAAATGATGCACCAGTTACATTTTGTTGCAGTGTAAAACTCATACCTAGTTTTAAGAACAATAGTTTTCAAGTAAGTCATTGGAAGCAACACATACGTGGCTTTTTAGATTAGGAAATTTTTTTAAATATCGCGGGCTGTTTTGTCACGGGCTGTTTTTGTCGCGGGCTGTTATTGTCGCGGGCTGTTTTTGTCGGGGCTGTTGTTGTCGCGGGCTTTTTTGTTCAGGGGCTGTTGTGATCTTGAGCTGTTGTGGTCACAGGCTGTTTTGTCCGGGCTTTTTCGTCGCGGGCTGTTTCGTCCGGGCTCTTGTGACGTGACACCGATTTTATGAAGATTTATCTTTTTATTCGCCGACTTCAGCTTATCAAAATAGGTTGACCATTCTGTTTTGATTCGTTTTTTCCTATGGAGAAATCACAATATTTTAACCAGCATCATATAATATGATTCACTTGAAATGGATGTGTTAGAAGGAGGACCACAAATTCGCCATAAACGTGTCATGCATTTAATAACAAAGTTCGTATGTAATCTCTTAATAACTTCTTAATTGATTCGAACACTGTGAGATATCAGTAAAAATACTTACTCTTTCCGAAAATCTTATTTTAAATATTTATTTTTTATATTGTTACAGGAGCTGTGCTACCCATTCTTGAAAAACATCACTGACATGATCAACAACAATGTGCCATACATTCGTAGAGACGTATTACTTTCACTCTTCAAACTGGCAGAAGTAGAGATATATCGCCTGAAGTCGAACTCAGCAGGGGTTACTCCACAGCGGTATTTTGGTTTGGATTTGATAATGCATATAATTGTGCTACTCATTTCTACCTCCTCATGCAACTGCTTTCCCTGTTGCGTGTAAGTAAAGGCCAGGAAAAGCTTCCAATAAGCGGGAGTCAATTCAAAGATTGTGACTTCCAACCTTATTGAATTATAATAACAATATAGACAAGTCCTAATTTTGGGCAAGTTTCAATCATGAACGGGATGCAATATACCCAAAAATAGAATTTTTGAACTTCTCTCTGTGTAGTGAAAACACTTAATATGAATTATTCTTTCACGTTTCATATATCTGAAAAAATCATTATTATGGCTGGCATACTTAGCAATAAATACATGGCGCGAACTTTCTCATCATTTGCCTGATGAGGATGTCGGGGATTAATTGGGCACAAACAATCCAAGTCACTTTTGCGTTCTTTGCCAACAACTACCTTGCTTCAGCCTGATTCTGGAAATGTTTTTACCGTGCAAGCACAGTTTTTGGCTGGGGTGGACATAGAGGGGTTTCCTGGTTGCCTGATACTATCGTGCGCCAAAATTAGTAACATAAACTACAGTAGGATCTTGTGGACTGCAGCAGTATCTTATGATATCTTATTAAACCGTCACCCTTGTACGCGTATGTTTACGTTTTTGTAGAGAACTAAATTGCTAAATATTTTATATTTGTATAGAGAGCCATGTGGATTGCTGAAAACTGAAATATTTCATTTTGGTGAAAATAAAATTGATTGCCAAATAGGATATCCACTTTGCTGAATTTCTTATAAAATAACAACGTTACCGTTTTTAACGGATGAAATTCAACGAAGATTTCTATTATTACATGGGTGGTATTAAATTTGTTTGCAATGATACATTCTTGGCTGAAATTATACAGGGTGAGGCAAAAAGTCTGGACATCATTAATATCTCGAAAATGGTGGCAGTTGTCGTTTTGAATGTTTTGCCATTGTATAGTACTCAGGAAAGCCCAGTTGCACCCTACTTGCAGCTTTCCTGCGTGACACCCAGCTAGATTATTTCGATGCATTGGCCTGCTTGGATGATAGGCGGAGCAGCTGATGCCTAAGTGTGCAACTGGGTTTTCCTACTTCAGTAGAAACTCGCTGTAAATTCGCCCGTGACCCAATGGGACATAAACTTGGCTCCACCAGATCAATTTGACCATGCTCTACAACTTCCTAATTGGGACTAGGGTACTAAATCAAGCGGTGTAAAAGATAATTTCCTAATGACGTTGAAAACGACGTTATTGGCTGGTCCCTCCAATACTTACAATCCAATGGCAAAACATTCAAAACAACAAATGCCACCGTTGTTGAGATATTCCATGAGGCCCAGACTTTTTGCCTCACCCTGTATACGTACGTCTTCGGCAATAACATGTGTTCTTAATAAAAAAAAATTAATACTTCAGGATATAACAAATAAGCCTCTATAATTGTTTTTTTGTATTTATCGCTTCAAATGATTCTGTTAATTCAGTATTTCCAAATACAGTATTTCCATTTTTAAAATAGTTATGCAAACGTGTCTCCTAAATAAATATCCCAGTGACAAGCCAACCCACTTTAAATTACTGTCTTTTTTGCTGCACCTATAAAATGTAAACAATAATGCGCAAAACGACCAAGATATGCGGCGTATAAAATGCCGAACCATAGATATTATAATTGCATACCATTTATGGCATTTATGCCGTATCTACGTCAGGATCTCAAAATTCAATTAGGTTTCATCAAGAGTCCCATAATAAAAGTATGCTAAGGGTATTTGTTGGCGACGTACAAGCATGAAGACATTTCAAATTCTTATTTTGGGGTGTATTAATCAATAGGGAGATATAATAGGACGTAACTTGGCTGAATGGATGAGGTTTCATCCTGCAGTGAAGTAGGCACTGATGCCACTACAGAGAACACGTGGGACATCAGTGTTTCATTGTACGTCATCCATTTTGGCCACATTGACGTTTACGTCCGACGTATACTTTATCTCCCTATTATCGTAGCCATTAGTAATAGTGAAACATGCCCCTCAAAGACAGATATTTTAATGCATATCAGGTTGGTACGTCTCATCTTGAAAATTGCTCCTATCAATAGTTTTGAACTTATTGTGCTTCGTCTAAAATTACATGTAGTAATTATTTTATCGGAGCATTGTTTTTTATCATTCTCGTATGATTTTTCAAACTCAATAATCCTTTTAATACAAATTATTTTTAGCTTTCTATTCAACGTGTAGGGGATCATTCATAAATTACGAAACGCTGCTAGGGGGGAAGGGGTTCAGGAAATGCGTTTCCAATATGTTTCAGAAGGGGGGGAGGAGGTAACAAAGTGGAATTTCAAACTTCCCTTAAAATCCAAATGGTCTCAAAATAACAACTAACTGTGCCCTTCGCCACATTTTGGGACACATTCCACCCAGTGAAAGGGGTGGACATGTTGAGATGTGGGTGGAGTTTTCACACAAGTCAACTAATTAAAAATATATTGGCCCTAGGATTCCTAGTATCCACGTATCCCCTTGCCATCGAGGTCATGTAATTGTCTCCCCTTCCCCAGTCATACCACTTTGTAGCTGCTTCTATCAGGGCGAGTTTAACATTATTTTAGTGAGAAATGTCCAACAAAACCAAATTACATTCAGAGCTTTTAGCTAACTACAAAAAGGCAAATTCTGAACAATCTCATCTTATATGTGACAAGGAGGTGTCTACAATTTGGAAAAGTATTATTGGTTCGAAAGATTGGGAAGTAAAAGTGAAATCTGAAATTTTGAAATGGAAAGAAGTGTCGCAAAAGAAATGTGCTACGCTTGACAAATTCTCAAAGGTAAAATTTCTATATTCAATGAATCGGTCAATTTTATTATTACTTGAAAATTGTGCTGCAAGTATATTGTCACAGAATTTTTAAAGAATGTTTATGCACGAGACACTGGAGCTTATAATGTGGGAGAGACTTTACCTAGAAAATAAAGTGATTGGGCAAATAGTGTTCGTTTCAGAGTGGGGGGAGGGGGTATCGAAGTTGAGTTTCACATGTGTTTCAAAGGAGGGGGGAGGGGGTCCGAAGATGTGTATTTTTGCATTTCGTAATTTATGAACGGCCCCTAGGCTACTGTAATAGATTTAACATTAGAACGCTTAGGACGGCAGCACGTCTAGTTGCTATGTGCATTATGAATACTACACTGTGTCCCAAAAAGCTCACGTGTTTATTTATGAATAACTTTGCGAAACCTTTTTACAAATTCACCAAATTTGGCATCAATATTTCTGAGTATATTTGACATCTTCGTGCAAAATTTCAACTAAATCGATCAATAAACACGCCCACTGCGTGACGTCATGTTGCACGAAAAAACCTCACAACCGTAGTGGAGCGCTATCTTTAGGCGGCGTTCTTTAACAGTTGCAATGATCCGATCAACAGTGAGCGTTTTCGGCAATTCATACTGTGTGTTTGGGTCGCCAGAGTGTGTGACGTCATCTCTGATGGCTTCTCTGGCCCGTGTCTGGCACCAATTTATCCGGTTTGCCGAAAACAAATATCTGTTACGGCTGGAATATTCAAAATGGCGGATTACGTGTCATGCAGTTGTGATGGCATGTTGTCACAAACAACTTTCTCCTTTCTTTAATTCTAGTTTTTAAATATAACTACGTAGTTAAATGGATCAAATTTGACTGCTACATTTGATTCAACAATTTTTATGTACCTTTATTCAATTTGTGCTTCCCTAATTCGGTCAAATGGCACGAAAATCGCGACACTGGAAAACGACTGAACATTCCATGCAGGCCGCCATCTTTTCGTCTGAGTGAGCCAGGCAACAATTTTTGTCTGACACGGCAGTCTGAGAAAATGACGTCACTCCTAGACATTTGAATTGCGGAACGAAAAACCTGTTTTGATCTCTGAGGCCCACATGGATTGCCGTACAATTTCTCTGGCCATGCAAAGCTCAAGATATCTGGTGACAATATGAATTGCCGAAAACGCCCAGTGTTTCTGACATTTCGATACCCTACCATCCCGATAATATTTTTCGCAGTGGTTTTTAGGGACCATCCATAAATTATGTCACACAGGAGCAGGGGGGAGGGTACACGGAATATCGTGACAAGCTGTTACATGGGGGATGGGAGGGGAAGGATGGAAACGTGACGTCACTTTGCAGTCTTTATGGCACGACGCAAATGCAAATAAGCAAACTGGTCGTTGGGGCAGTTGGTGGGTGGGCAGTTGTCCGTAAAGGGGCAATTGTCCGAAAAATGTCAAATCTATGGGAAGAGATTCAAATTGATTAAAAAATAAATATCAATGTATGTACTGCTGACTGGATTGGATTGTTTTATGCTTTGGATGTTCAACGTTTATAAAACATTTCTGAACATTATTAAGTTTGTTTTCAAATTTTTCCTGTTGTCACAAATATTGACGTGACAAGGGGGTGGGGGGGGCTGCAAAAATGGCTGACAATAATGTGACATGGGGGTGGGAGGGTCTAAAAAGGACCTTTTTTGCGTGACATAATTTATGGATGAACCCTTATAAAGAAGACAGAATTTTAATTAGAAATTTGCACGAAGCCAAATGTTATGGTGCACAGAAACTGTTTCAAGAAATTTTGCAACAAGTGTGGCAATTAACTTCGTAGCGTATGTCAGTCATCTTACTTAAATTTCTAAATATAATTTATTGACTCAAATGTTTATTAATAAAATACACGACACTTGCTATACTTTTGTATTAAATTAATGAACTTGTGCGTCAAGGTAATCCAAAATTATTTAGGAAGCGTTGAATAAAATGATCGTATTGCAAGATTTGTAAACATTGAATACGATGTCACGCAGCTGGCGTGTTAATTGTTCAATTGATCTGAAATTTTACACTGAGATGTCAAATATATTCAGGAATATTGTTACTGTATTTGGTGAATTTCTATGAAGTTTTCGCGAAGTTATTTATAAATAAATGTTAGTCTTTTTTGGGACACAGTGTATATTATCAAACTAAAATACTAATTTATTTTCTAATTGTGTTGGAATTTTCACTGGCCT
>WWPM01021727.1:0-12793 GCA_023279145.1 Glomeris maerens
AAAAAAAAACGAATTGGCTGGATGAAAATATACGACGTAAAATAGATTTTAACGGGAGAGAAAGTGCAGAGCACAACCATAAGATGAGTCACAACATTAAAAGCGGAATTGAAGGTGCCTGAAATATACGTCGTATAGTGGCATCAGGGCAAAAAAGGAAGCGAAACATTAAGGAGTTAACACCCCGAAAGGGCTCTAAATCACAAATTCTATTAGTGAAATTTCGGCTCCTGTCGTTGCTGTTTTCGTTGGCAGAGCGAAAATGTGCAAACATTGTACTGCGCAACTTTTTCGGGATTGTCTGTTATCGTTGCACATGATGAGCTCGTAAAACTATCAGAATCTCGCTTGGTTATTCACCGAAATAATTCATGGCACAGGATAAAGACGAGTAACAAGCAATTGCAGCTGACAAATCACTTGCATGCGTCTACACTCTAGACAATTTTTTAAATAAATTATGCCAAATTTGGCTCTTACCGTAAATACAAACTGATCCTAAAACGGGAAGCCTGAATATAAATTTCACAATGGTGAATTTGAATGTGACATCGCAGCTAAAGAATGTGCGAATACATTATTATGCCTGCACTTTTGCCAATAAAACGATAAAACAATCTGCATTTTTCTTTCTCCAGGAGTTGAATAACCACTATCCAACCAGAACGGACTTCTTATATGCGTACACGTGTAGCGTACACGAGTACAAACAGTAACGGGTCATATAAGCGATGCTTAGCAATATACATATACAGTATTTCCGAGTTTTTAAATGCATCCAAATCCAGATTCACGTTGCTTTGGGTAGTTTTCCGCAGTTGCGTTGCAGCGTAATTAGTCGCTTTGAATTGTTAAATTCGAATTTGCGTTGTACAGATATAAAACATTTATCCTTTTCCACAACGCAGCATAGGTCTCCACACTGTACACTAATGAAGGCTATTTTTAAAAGCTATAGGTAAGTGGATGCAAAAACAAAGCAGGTCAACATATATTTCATTACAATTAGAATATACGAAAGTTACGAAACCAAATATCAAGGAGCTAAGGAAGCTGCTCGGTTATAGGTACGCGGAAATTATTCCAGCCTATTGTGAACATTTTGTTGTATCAATGACAGCCAGGACTTAGGCTGCCTATTCCATACTTGTTACTCACATCCGGTACAGACATTCATCACCATACTAAACCTTCATTCATAAACTTTCATATTTTGATCCAAATCATCCCATTATACGGACATGTTATGCAGAACAAATTGAAGGACGACCTTCCTTCAATATGCGTCTTTCTACTGCCATACAATGAACAAAACAGAAAGGAGATACAGTTAAGCAAATAAGGAAGCATTTCCCATTATCAGTAGATTCAACAAATTTCACAACTCTGATTTACCTGGTCATAAAGAATTGATTGGACTTTCTGATAAGATGCAAGCATCGTATGTCTTGTCTCTTCTTTTACTCCATTGGAGTATAGTTCTCATGTCCTACGATTATATATAAAATGGTGCATGTCCTGGGACATGCCGATGACCCAAGTAGAATACCAATGCAGCAGATCTCCTGTGCACAATTGCGTGTTGCTGCTGGGGTTTCGACATACACCTTCTCTGAATGCTGAACAAATTGCGCAGTTGACCCGAAACAGCCAAATATTAATATGAATATTTAACTGGGTAATGGCCTGCAAAGTGTGAAGGATTTGAAGCTTATTTTCGACATCTGGAATTATATCTTCCCAGTGAGTTTGTTTACTCTGGATATGTTTATGGATGATTCCTCAGACTGCTCGACAGCATATTTTCAGAATCCTTTATTCATGATTCTCATCTCATAGAAATCGCAACAAATCCTTGGCAGTTATTTACGGATGCACAAGCAAATCGTATAGACATTATCACTTGTTGCGAATTGTCTGCAGTCTCGAAATGCTCAGCCGAAAGAACCGGTAATATCTTGGGAATACAGTATATCTATCAAGACCTTGGCTCTAGTTACATGTTGATCATGCTGAACTTATAAAATCATTGTTCTTGACAATTGTAGATACTTTTCCCATATGGTTGGAAGTAGCATGTGTTTCATTTATTAACACTCCAGGAATTAACAGTTGAGGTTCTGCTGAAGCTGTAGGTGACGTACAGTGCATAAAATTCTAGAAAGCATTGTGACGCATAGCAGTTCCTAACTTTGGTGAAAGGTATTAGGTACTTGATCGTTGCACCAATATACTTTTAAAACCTATTGATCAGCCAAAATTATTGTCTTCGTCTTGGAGAATTCTTGAAAACTCAGCATGTGAATCCTCGTTTTACACTGCGAGGCATAAAAAACACCGAAATATTTTCCATCATACATTCTACAAAATTAGGGCAAATTATGTAATAACATTTTGTACGTTGTTTCTCAAATTAATTATTTGGCGCAGGAACAAGGGGGGAGGGTACACGGGATATCGAGACAAGCTGTGACATGGGGGTGGGAGAGGAAGGGTGTAAACGTGACGTCACCTAATAAAAGAATTCATGCAGCCAATATAACCACGCGATGACATTGCTAATTTTATCATAATTCGACTTAGTACCTTTTTAATTTTTCCCTACCGACACAATTACATATTGAGGTGAACGGGAGGAGGGTGCTGGAATAACGTGACAATGGTGTGCAAGGAGGTGCGAGGGTCTAACAAAAAAGGTCTTTTTTGGGTGACATAATTTATGGACTGCCCCTAAGAAAAACTTAAAATCTTTTGTGACAAATTTATTTGAGCAACAATGTACACAACTTGATTACAATTGATGAAATTTTGTAGAAGACATGATAAAAAAGTTGGTGTTTTTATATGCCTCACAGTGTACAAAGGGAGAAAGAAGGCTTGCTATGTTTTGCATATATATATTTTGCATATACTGTATTCAACTTTGCATGTAGCACATTTTGGAACCCATGGAAAGTGAGTTCCGGCGCACATTATTGCATAAATGGGACAAAAATGGTGATGTCATGCGGATCAGCTTCAGATCATGCTACTGCCTCACTACACCGCAAATTTAATTTCGTGTTGATGACTCCCAAGTAATTTATCCAATACAAGTTGCTGTATATGCTGCCTGTATAGTTTGTTTTGATATATCACATACGTACTTATCTTCAGAGAATACTTAAAATAAAAACTGGAACCTTTGAATGGAAACCTAGCATATTTCAATTACGCGCTTATTATAAAATTGTATGCCATGTGTCCAAAACTTTTATCACAGAATTTACTTTACACAAGAATAAGTTTTTAGGAAATATGGTTTCCATCCTGAGGTCTTATTATTGGCCCATACGTGTTATTAACAGTTGAAGCTTAGTTTCACTTTCAAACGCTATTCTTGCCAAATTCAAAATATTCAGACAAGCAATTGACACAATAAATAACAAGATTTTGTATGAATTAGTTGCAGAGTGCAGTATTACGTATATTGCAACTTAAATATAGTCCTACAAAAATTATTTAGTGGCAAGGAGTACTAAAATATGGCTTACGGAAGGGAGGCTCTTGGTTAAAAATATGATACCCATATCAGGCAAAAAATTGATCATCATTCATTGCTCATTTCTGCTGAAGAGGTTAGGTCTTCTTCACCTTTAAGTGATTCCTTACTCTTATTACGCTATGAAAAAGATTACATCTTTCATTTGCAACAAATATTGCGGATTTGATAGCAATTCTCTAAAACTGTGCAATATAAAATAATGACTTTTAGAAATGTGTACATGCCTAAAGATTGTGCTGCTACATTTGGAGTTTAGTTTATGGCTGTGTGTACTTACAATTATAACTCATATGCATGTTAGAAAGAAATGAATTCGCAATTTATTCCGATATTGTACAACAGACAAACAAAAAAACAATTTAACTAGAAGCATACTTTTAGATTCCTAATTTCTGATATAAAATACATTAAATTAGCATTACATAGAAACAAATTCTAATCCTGACAATGAACTTTAAATAAAAAATAATTTGTATTTTTTAAACTTCGCAATGGCTTCACAAAATAAAATTATATACGGCTATTTGCATTTCATATTGCCCGCCTCCTTTTAAAAAATTGTTTTCAGCGTAGAAATAATTTTTTTTCAGTTCATACGAAGTGAAAAATCAATGTTCATGTCATGGAACAACGGACGACTTCAGCTTGCCATGTTGGAGAAAAAGCTTACAAAATGGAATTATGGCATAGCTCCGTAAAAGCTGGGCGACACAAATATGGCGGCTGAGGTCGTGTCAGTTATGACAACGGATCAATAGGAGTGAGTAATCTGGACCCCCAATACCGATTTCTACTCCGGGTCATAGAATACAGCTCATTGCCTATTTGCACCTCCCACTGCACAAGAGAAAGAAGAGATACAATAGAATGGTGTAGTCTATAAATAATGCTAGTTGCAAAATGTTACATTCAACACTTGTGAATTCATTTCCTCTGTATGGAAGTAGGGTATGAACACCAAAAAATAATATCGTACATGACCTTCGATTTGAACCTCAGTTTTTGTTATTGTGGTTTTTAAAGTACATTTCAGAAAGGTTAAATAAAACTTAAAAACAATGTTTAAATGTTTCGTCAATAGGTAAAACTGTTAAATTTCTGCTTTGCGAGTTACCGTACAACTTGTAATTGAACGACATGGCGTTCTATTTTTCAACCCCTAGCCGTCGAGGTGGCGGTCTATTAAAGAGAGTGGTCTACTTTTCGACTAGCCGGCCACAATTTTGAGTGACAAATCAAGTCCTTGGACAAATCAGCTGACCATGCTTACAATTAAATACACTTCATAAATTACAAAACTAAAGACTGCCACGTGCAATACCACTTTCGGAGTGTCTGTATACCATGTATATCCCAGTGGAAAATGATCTACAAGTATTCATGTTATAGTTAGAACAAATCTAAGGCATGGCAAGAAGAATGACTGCGAAACGAAAGTAAATGTGGAAATTTTCAACTTTTGTTGCCATGTATATATATTATTTGAACTGGGGTATAAAGAAAAGCTCCATTGAGGTTGTGTCGCTGTAGGGCGGTGGTGTCGACTGGCATGATATTCAGGAAGGAAGGAAGGTTGGGGGAAGTAAAAGGGAGGTAGGTACACATATAAAGCAAAGAGGGGTACAGAAAGCATGCGTGCATTCAGTGACTCGACTCGCACCTTTTACACGTGCCGACGTCGACGTGTGAATAGCCAGGGCCCTGACGCGCTGTGCTCCCCTGAGGTCTCCCCAAAGGGGATCTAACTTTCATCCGATTACAAGGGCCTTGCATGAGTTGTCGTTGCCGCGTTACCATCGTCCAAGAGACGAAGCAAGAGCCCGTCGTTGGCAAATCCACATTATTGGTAATGCCGAGGCGAAAGACTGCAAATCCCCCAACCAACGCCATGTTCTTTTTTGCTTTACCTCTCATCACACTCCCATTCATTCACTCACTCACAAGCCCATTTACTTTTTCGCACTTGTCCGCTTAATAAAATAATGCTTTTCGCTCGTTCCATTTATAAACACATATACTATAGGGCAAACAGGAGAGTAGCTTTCATTCATCGCCAAAATATCCTCCTCTTGGAGCAGTCAGAGCAGAGAACAACAAAACGCCAGCAGTTTACGTATATCCCAGCAAATCAGATGCGCCAGTGAAAATTGCAATCACTTCAGGTTTATACTCATTAAAAACGAAATTGTGAAGTCACGCAGAATATATTAATATTATTGTAATGAATTTGCATGGCGATTATTCAAAATGCGTAGAGCTCATTTAGGAAGGAATACTTTTGTAAAAATTTGAAATGCACCGTTTGCTCCAACTGTTACTTCTGCATATCAAAAAGACTTCACAATATTTCTCACCTGGTCGTATACTCTTAGCTCTTGTCTTCGGTGGAATTTTTATACTATACAGCAGTGGAACATGGCAAACGTAATGGAAACAGATGTTTATGTCCCTCTTGCAATTGTATGTATGTAATTAGAAATTGAATGTTAATTTTGGATAAAAATATTTAACTAATTTCACTTTACGATTTGCTGTTACATACTAATTTTGTTGCTTTCGCAACAGTATTGCGATTTCATTCTAAGGTAAATTTCGTTTTTCCCCAAATATTGATTATATAATTTGGAATCGGCATATACCTTCAAATCCCATTATGGAGAACTGCCTAACGATAGACAATCTGCTTACAGTGGAAAAATTGTCTGGCTCCTTGTGATTCCATGTTAGGCAGGTATTACTGCATAAGCTGTTCATCTCTGATCACTTCTAACATTGTGTCGACAAACTTTATAATAATGCGACATGCGCGAGCCTCTGTGGTTCTATATATGTATATAATATATATATATATATGTATGTATGTATGTATGGGATTGCAATTTTCACTGTATAAATGCCGAAATATAAATTGTTACTAAGACGTGTGTAATAGGTGTGCTGCGGTTGCGATTTTATTTTCGAAGAGGGTCAACTAACACTGCCATTGCCATTGTCACTATGGCTGCCACTGCCACCACGCTGCCGACGTTGACGTTGACGCTGACGTCGGCGTTGACGTCGCCGTTCGTCATTCTTGCGCCTCTTTAGGGCCTCGAGGTCCGAGGAGTCCCATGCCCCAATATCGTTTTCATCCCTGCACGAAGGCATGGACTGAAGATGAGTGAGTGCTCCTCCTCCACCCTGCAGACGATCCTTCCGTCGTCTCTTCTGCTCTTGTCCCTGCTGCTGCTGATCCTTCCTCTTGTTCTTCTTCCGCTTCCTCTTCCTCTTCTTTTCCTCTCGGTGTCTGCTCACACCGTTCATATCCGAGTAGATGTCGGTGTCTGAGTTGGCGTCCACGTTCAACTCAGAATCGGGCAGACCGTGCACTTGAAGCCATTCCGCACTCACTGGGTGCGTCATGAAGTGTGTGCACCTCCGCGGTCTTTTCAGAAGATTTCCACGACGTGGTTTTCCTCGGCGGTTCAGTGCAACGTACCATTGCCGGTGCTTGGAGTATTTATAAGAGGCGTAAGTGTTGTAGCGACTCACTTGAAGGCGTTCGCTGAAGATGCATTCTTCGGATTTGCGCACCTAGCAAGATGGGGTTACGAAGTGTGACAATAGTCACACGTACTAACGCAAACACAGCACGAAACAAATGCGCAATGAACAGAAATTGTAAAAAAATTGGTATCTTACCGAACCGTACAGCTTGCCTTTGTTATTCATGCATAGGAATCGGCCACTGTAAGCGCCATGGATGTAGTTCAACCCGATAGACACCGAGATCAATTTTAGGACAGCTGAAGAACAAAACAGACACAAACCTCATGATATTTTCTATATGTATATGCGTGAGTGTTAAAGAATTAACGGTATTTTATGCAGAATAGATTATGCAAAATAGTCTACAAATCAACATATGAAAAATACTGCAAAATATTTTCCTTACGCATTTCAATAACATGCTTAATATCCTAGTTGATGAATAAATAGCAGCCAGCAAATAAATAGCACACTCAGCAACTTAATAGCCGAAAATGATCGGCAATAATAATTCATAATTTGCATAGAAATTGTAATAATGATAACTGCAAATATATAACTTTAAAAATGATGGAATGGAAGTATGCCTCCCAAATATAATTTTATTGGCGATTAATTTGCTGGACATCATTATACAGTAGAACCTCGTTTATCCGATAAATCGGACACCGACAATCTGAATCTACTACTGACCTAATATATACTCATTAAACGATTGAGGTACTGCGTCCAAAATGATTGAATAAGCTCAAACAATCGCGAATTACTGATCTCATTCAAAACCAATTATAAATTATTGAATAATACAAAATAGTTGAATATTTTTTATTTCATGATTGATCCGTGTTATCCGAGTTTTCGCTTATCCCAGTTATACCTCATCCCCACATTACCTAGGATAAACGAGGTTTTACTTGCATGGGGGTCAGGTTTGTATACGTATAGTATTAAGAATCAGAAATTTAATTTTAACTCTCCAATATTCCGTTACATCTAATGAAAAATTCTGAGCGCGAACAATGGTAAGAATTTTTTTATTGGTGAAATAATCTGCAATATATTTTGTCTACTCACAAATTTGTTTTAGGGTTATGTACATCATAAACATATGTTGTACATACAATGCAACCACATTGTCATTTTTCTACTCTTCTGTTAAATGTATCTAAGCCATTTATTGTTATTCTGCAATGTTGTGAAAACTTAATCCTTCCCTTGCCCCTGTGCTGAATATAATATCTGAGTTGCTTAAAAGCATTATTTTTATGATACTATATTTTACTGACGATTCACTTTGTTGATTTGTTACTTTGTCAAACATAAAGTAAAATTAATATTTTATACTGAATCTATCAACGAATTCATAGTTATTTCCGTAAATAGCGAAAACTTCTATTTCCATGCAAATACTAAATTCCGATGCATTAAAAACCGGGCATGTTGGCTACAAGTGGCTGTCTGGGGTTATTAAAAAAATCCAGTAATGCAAGGGGTTCGAGTGATTGTATAAAGGGTAGCCAACTCTACATGAGGGAACTCGAATCACAATAAGAGCTGTAGCTTTCAAGTGTACAGTTTACTTAATCATAATTTTGAGACAAATGACCTTTTTGAAATTGCTCTTACCACTTACATTTTCATTTCAATAACCAGTATTCCGGTCCGATTCAAATATTTGCCCTACGTCATGCAACATATATGCTACAATTTTAACACCTTACTAAACCCCTTTCTGTATAAACATTTCAATAAAATTTATTGTCAGAAAAAATCATTGTAATACTATACTCGTACTACAGGGTAGTGCGAAATGATTGACCTCTTCTGTTTATACACTTCCCAAAAAGATACAGAAGAACTGAATATACCATCTTGCAGATAATTCAATTCTGCATGGGGGGGGGGGGGGTCAAATTTGGCAATGCAGCGCTTCAGTTACTGGACACGAGAACCGTTGACTGAAAGGAAGTGTTAACCTAAGTATAAACAAAAACACCAAAAAAAATCGCAAATTTTCAGCTGTCAAAAACGAGTTTCGATTTTGCTTCTTCGTCAATAAAGTGTGAATGGAAAGGAATTTTGCAATGAATTTTTACAGTCCTACACAGAATTGAATTCTCTACAAGGTGGTGTAGTCAGTTTTTCGGTATCTTTTTGAGAAGTGTATTAACGGAGAGGGGCAATCATTTCGCAACACCCTTTACAAAACTATAACTGCAATGCATTGCTACAGGTGTCCGGGATGTCTGATCTTGTACTGTACATAGTTAATAACTTTGAAAGGAAGCGAGGACAAGAATCGCTGATAATAAGGAGAATCCCTCAAGGTTAGACGGATTCTAATTTGGTTTTAGTGATAGGTGAGTAGTTTAAATTTTGAAATGTGGACCACGTACGTGATTCTCGAAACTTCGGAAATGAGTGGGAAAATTGAGGAATAATCGCGATATATTAGTTTGGCTGCTGCCCCTTTAAGCTGACTTCACAACCGAAAACGTGATGCCATGTAATGAAGCGGTGAAGTGGGCATTAAGGTGCACGAGCAAAACTAAAATCGCGATTGCGCCTCAATTTTTGCGCCTATTTCGAATACATTTGCGGCGACATGTTCATAATACATTGTCTTACATTTTGTTGAATTTATTTAACAAAAAAACTGGACAGGATGAAATTTGTTTGACCTTGAAGGGATGCTGCAAGATAGTCGACGACATCCCCAACTGATGTCCCCACGATGTCAACATTTTTTCTAGTCCATTGCTTCCTTTCAAATTGATAAACAGTGTGAATAGATACGGTAGTATAAAATTTAACGGAAAAGAAAATTCTAACATATTGATTGAGCTGTATTCATTATTATATTGCATCGATTATTTTTGCACAATATTAAACGAGCAATGAATGTTCAACCCATAAGTTTGAACTGTAAATTGAACGAAAGCTTTCGCATATTTCAAAACATTGTAGGTCTGTTTTGCATGCAATAATAAGACATTGAGGCCATCGAGCGCTAACATGTAATAAAAGACAAACTCGTCACGTGCAAAGTTGCATCGGTTTAAAACTTTCACCAGTGATAGCGGAACTTGAGTTAACCCCAAATCGACTTTCAAATACAGTTATGTCATTGTCTCGCTGCTATTGTACCCCTCCGTTTGTCTTGCATAATAATCGCATGCAATTGGGGAATTTTGTCGCAAAATTTGATCTCCAGATTTCTTGACACGCAAAAAAGGAAGATAGCAGTCGTTCCTGCCGTCCGTCACGGATTTTCGGTTGCCGATAAATGCGATAAGCGACTGAATACCGTACAAGCAAGACCAGACATAGCCCTCCAGATTTTAACCCTTCGGCTCTCTAATTACCCAGTGCGCAATGGCGCGATATATACCCCATGGCTTTTGGCCCCCGGTCGGAAACCGCAAATCGGGCCGCCTCGCAAACGGAGCACCGAGGTGAGAACAATCTAGATTTATGAAGTGAAAACTGCAAACAGGTTGACGGCTCGAAGGAATGCGAGGTGGAGTGAGCGGCTTTGAAGAAAAACCAAACGCCATAATAACACGCAATCAAGAGCGCTCATTAATTAGCCAAGCGCGTCTGCGACCAACCGATACAAACCCTATGGGCAAAAGTGTATGTTGTTCGCTATATGCACTGAAAGCGTGCACATGCACATCCAAATTTGCACGCATGAATAATTATTGCTCGTCGCGACCAACCATTGCACACATTGTCTCATGGAGCTGAATTGATGCGGATCGCGCATGCGCCAACCAAAGCATTCTCCTCTCTTCCCACGCCATTTCCGTGACACGCCATGAATATGTGATGAGCCCCACGCAGGGGTCAAACAATAGCGCCGCCGACCCTGCTAGAGGTCACTCGGACCCTCAAGCCGCGCAACCAGCAGACCATCAGCTCTCGAAACCCTCGGCCCTCAAATCAGGGTCCAAACACCGAAGCAGCCCTTAAACCTCATACAAGACCACCTAAATTCCCCATTATTATTGTTTCCAAAAGTATCGATCTGTTATTAATTCTGCTATGCACCTGCAAAAGTAACTACCGGTTATTGTGCCAAATAAAATAATTCCATACATTCGTTGAACATGGCTGAAATTGACCAATAGTGACTAACCAGAGGATCTAGTATACAACGAAGTTAGAATCTTAATAACCTTGGATTATTAATTGAAGGTCATTGGAAATGTTTTTAATTATAATCTCTTATTTGTTTACCATTTTTTTCCACAAAAAATTCTTCATAGTTCTGCAACAATAAGGTCATTGTTCTTTAGCTGGGACATGCTGTACATTTTGTAAAATTGTGAAACCATGGCGTCGTTTTACTTGGAAAGATAACTGATGTGTGATTATGACAGCTCATTAACAGGTATACATACAGTATACAGTCAAAGCCGGTTAACGTGGATATTTAACCACATCAGAATATTCGTTGTCCATTTTTAAATGCTAATCAAGATTAAGAAATAGTAATTTACAATTTGGATTACTTGTATGCAAACAGATTTGGAATAATCCATGCCCACAACCAGGTGCTATAAGACATGGCACACGAATGCTCTTGGTGAGCCGAAACACATAAGTTTGTATCTTTTATGGAACCTACTTTGTGGATATGGATTATTCCAAATTTGTTTGCAAATTAAGATGTTACATAAAGAAAGGCTTTATTCATTTTCAAAGAAAGTCTTGGATATCTTGATGAAGGAGGGATGCATTGTGCACAACTTGGCCAGATAAAGATGAAATTGCCCATGGGGAAAGATCAGCCGCTATTTTGTGCAAAACTTTCAAAATCTCTGATGGCTGCTGCGTGCAGAATGTTGGCCTGCTCACAATTTACATAGCATAATGGGGTTTTGTGGCCACGCTAACCGACTTTCTGCCACGCTAAGCGGAGCTTCCAACATGCAAAACACTGCGTTTGATCGGTCCTAGGTCATTCTGGCCACCTTAGGCGGCGGCCACGCTTAACCGGTGGTCACGTTAAACGGCTTTGACTGTACATATGCAAAACCTCAAGTCAGGTTACTTCCACATGCACATTCCTAATAAAATTATGAATACCAGCTTCATTTCACTTTTACTTTGTTTGAAATGAATTTTTATCGCTGTCACGCACACATTGAGATAATTATATAATAATATAATTTTATGAAGCTGTCATAGGCTCTTTAACAAGCTAAGTTCACTCAAGCATTATTTTTTCTTATATTGCTTTGTTATAATGTTGGATATGCTTTATTTATATTCTTATGCTGTATTGCATACATGCAAAACTTATGGGTAATGTTTGAATGACATTTCAAGCTTTTGAAGGGGTAGTACATGAACAAAAATCTGGTACAAACATTTGAAATCGAAAATCAGTATTAAACGTCTGTTGGTTTTTCACGCAGATTTCATTAGGTTGACCTATCCTTTGCTATGGGGTCATTCCATATCTCAAAACGACCAATTTTAAGAAACCGCCCCAGTGGGCCGTCACGGATTTTGATAATATTTTGAGTAGTTGTTCATACACATCTAGTGTGGAAGTCTGCAAAATATTATCGCTCAATTCAAAGCGGATCGAAAGTTATAGCCGTCAACACAGCCTCGATCGTATGCAACTACGGAAATACCGAAAATGTTGACAGTTCAACTTGCAATGTTTGAATGAGCATAACTCCTTAACTAATTTTGATATGACAG
>WWPM01021732.1:0-18535 GCA_023279145.1 Glomeris maerens
CTAAATTAGCAGTTTGTTAGAAAATACTAAATCAGTTAGATTCTCATGAGCAAATTAATTATACCCCAATTTCTGCGATGAAAACGATTGAATATTGAAAAAGATTTACAGTTCTCTACAATTTACGCCATAACACTATCACAAAATAACAGCACTTTGAAATTTTCGCCAAAATTCTGAATGATACTTTACAGTTGTAAAAATTTAAAATCCTCGAAAATAGCAAATGGGATGATACGGTTGCAGATTAAATTGTGGCAATGTATATACTTACAGGTATGACCGGATAATAGAGACTACATTGGCAACAGAACTAGTAGCATCTTTAAAAAGGAGCACCACCTGGCAGGTATAGTACAGTCTTATAATACCAGATGGGACTCAGAGAGGGATTAATTTACTTCTTTACTTCAAGGGGCTTTCTATAAGCCTACATGTCATGAAGGGCAGGTTGGGTTTGAAAGGAATGGACTGTGGGGTTTGGTTGGCAATTCGTTACCACCGTACAAATGAGAAAGTCTCACGTTACGGACACCACAGGGATTATCATTGAAGGGGCCAAAAACCCGAAAAGGGATACAATATACGAGAGCGGTGCATGACGGTACAGGGAAAAGGAGAGGGATTAAATCTTGTGACGGAAAAGAATAGTAGATCGAGTTTCCCCACCTCATCCAGAACACACATCAAACCCCCCTGCACACAAACCACCTTCATCCTGGCGAAGCCAATGTATATAAATGTATGTAGTGTCTCTCGGTGCATTGTACGCAATGTTGGCGCATGCGCGTAAGACGATACTCGGAAATAATTGACGACTACCGCTTAAGCGGATCCGGAAAATGCAAATTGGGTTCAATGTAAGGGGCAGGCAGCAATATCGGTTTTCGATCACATCTTTTCAAAAATAGTGGTTAGGTCGTCTTTGCGAATCAACCATTACACCATACCCAGACGCAATCCGTTTTCTAATCGGGATAGCCGCTTAATAGGGACGAATGTCAAGTCAAGTATGTATATATCACAATCTGTGATGCATATACTGTTCGGGACCATAAAGCCCCTTAATTAGAAAAGTGCAGAATGCAGTTATCAATACTTTTGATAGTATAACGAACTTGAGTAATTTATTAAAAATTTCAGACATACTAATTTCAGTAAAAATCGATTTTGTAAAGTCTTTTAGGTTTTATACTTTTGTAACAATAGAGTGGAACTTGTGACATTTCATGCAAAATTGTTTGGGAGCGACATCTAGCTGAAGAACCTGATAAAAGTAACAAGATAATGCTAAAATATTGCTAATAACAATTAACAGACGACCACAAAAACTTCGTGATAATTAATCTATCGAGTGAGTAAAATGTCTCGTAAAATAAGGTCCCAAATATAAATTACATAGAACGGACAGATCCAACTTGAAAAGTACATACGGTATATATTACAATCTTAATTATAATTATCCGTGTTCCAAATATTTCAATGAATGACAGCACACCGTCATATATGTAGTAAAATACAGCATATAGGGGCTTAAATTTGCCTACCTTTTGTTTGAAGAGTATCGATAACCTGATTAGGCTTACAAAATGCAGTCTCCTTCATAACCATTTCAATAAAACAAAAGTGAAAAATTCGAAAAACCGAAATGTTCCCCCATTACATTTTTGGCCCATTTATCACGAGGTAATCAGGATATCACGCAAATTGAGTACTTAATCGTATGCATGGTCAGTTTTCTAAAGTACAAAAACTTATAGTTGAAAAGATTGGAATGTAAATAAAAGACCAGAAACAAATTGTGCGTGAAAGGATTTCTGAACGTCTTTTATCCCAAAAGATTAACGAATAGCGTCTTAGCTTTCATTGCCACTGTACATGGTTACCTTTCCACGAAAAGTAGTGTTAACAATGGCAGAAGTAGGCCTACTTACAAGAGGTGTCTGCAATATCTCTAGGTTTCAAGGTTAAAATTGCTAAAAACGACGCACGCATTGAAGAAAACTACGATCGGGCAAAGGGTAGCTTTTGAAAAGGCTTGCCCGCATTGCAATGCTCAGCAGGAAAAGTGTACCGTTAGGGGGAGCTTTTCCTCTGTTGCTACGGAAACCTAGCGCGAAAATTTCTCCGCTTCTTATTTATCACTACGGAAATTATCCCACCAACGTCAACAACAAAGTTAGCGGTCACACAAAGTAAGTCTGGAACTGCATAGGCTTGGAAGGAAATAAATTTCATGCTGGCTATTAACGAAGCAAGATGAAAAGAAGCGCAATTTCTTGCTCATTTCAAACAAAGCCATTCGCGAATTACGCCGACTTGACAACTGCCTACCAAATATGGGCGTATCTAGGTACTTTAGTTCCTCACAGGAATAATTCAGTACAAACTTATCTAATAGCCCAAAGTAACGAATGTCTCGCATTTAAACACACATCATTGGACAAGTCAACTTGGGGAAAAAGTCAGCAAATTCGCAAAATGGAGAGAAGAAAATGAAAAATGTGCCTAAAAACACGTAAGATGTTTTATAACTCCTTCCCAAATAAATCCACAAGCAGATTTCAAAGCTACTATATTGTCTGCAATATGCGTTTTACTTTGAATAAAAGTACGAAATAAAAATGATGCAACTATTTACACCAAAATAATATTCAGTTTAATTTTAAACAAACGAGCAGTTTTGTTTAAAATAAGCTGGAGTTTTGAGGGGAAAAAAACATGCGCCGCACTTTTGTTATAAAACTAGTCAATTGGGGGTGGGAAGATTTAGAGGAGGGAAACGAGTGCAACGCGGAAATATGGTAAAGTAAATTTGGGATTTATTTTAGGTTTTTACCTGTTCAGGTGAGTCGACGATTGTTTTGTGGACCACGGAGCGGGTTTCGGCAGCGGCTTCAGCGCTGGCAAAGGCGTTGTTATCGCTCCCAACTCCGACAAACTTCCGCACCCACCACCAGGTGGCGTCCGTGTCGACCCCGCCCACTTGCACGCAATCGTCTTTCTGCATACATACATAGAAAACACATATACATGTACACGTATAGACGACTTCTAATAACATTGCGCACCTTCATATAGAGAGCTCTGTCTCAACACCATTTCTCTTTTACAACGCTTTATATAGAAATTGTTGCCGCATTAAATGTTTTATTATTATTCGCTTGTATGTGCTATGACGTCTCACCGGTGTCCAGTTGTAAGGGGCAAATAAAACGAAATAGGTGGGAAGTACCAATACGTCAGGGGACGTTCAGAAAGTAAGTTTTTGACATTACATAACCAAACTCAGAAAATAAAACAAATCTGCTATCCGAATGTCAACCTAACTCTCTTCCGAAAACTTAATATTGTTGTATTTTCTACAACAAATAACGTTCATTACATTCAAATGCAGATAGCATAAGGTAGGTATTTGCATAGATAGCATCGCTGGCAGATATCACCATTGCTTTCATTTTTTCATTGCACACATTGGAAGTGGAATATTAAAGGCATACATGATGCTACTTCTATTTGCAATTGAAATGCACATTATACAGTGCGGCACATTTCAAATTATGCAACAGAAATAATGCAGTTACAGCATGTAAGATGAGCAAACATGCCACATTAGCAATGTGCATATGAAAACTTGCATCAAAAGTCCATAGAAAACGACCAAAGATTGAAACATTCAATATAACGGGACATAAAAATTAAACAAGAAGCTCTCTGTTCATCGGATTCGTCTTCCTTATATCGCGTCAGATCGAATGACAAACTTTTAGTCGTCTTCCAAGCCAATTTATAAGTTTACCCGAGACTGGTCCAACTTGCACAGCTGCTAGCCGTTACAAACAATATTTCGGAAACATTTAAGTTAAAGTAATTAGTTTCAAAATTCAGAAATTCTGACTACTCAATGACAAATGATTGTGTACTAACATTCAACGAGGAATTATTTCGAACACGTTCAGAAAAAACGACTTTCCTTTCAAATTGATTATGGAGTCTGGCCTATACATAAATTCCTGAACAATGGCTATATTTAATGCAATTTACTCAGGATTTCCTTTCTAAAGGAATGCAATCGTTAACTAGGCGCAAATTTAATTATTACATTGGCTTGGAAGACAAATGATTTTTGAAAGTGCAACAAAATACAAGAACTTAAGAATTGGTAAAAGCATAAAATTGTATTGCCCATTAGTAAAACAAGATAAATGAATGATGATGAGATCACTAACTGAAATCAAAGCTTTTTTAAATTGTTAGCATAATTTCAGTTTATTATAATACATAACTGGTGAGAAAACAAGTTTTGGACGGGAAGTTTACCGTTGGGCTTATGTATACATTAATTTGCTTGCGAGGATATTAGAAAAATGGTGATTAACGAACAAAAGGAGGTATAATAGGAAATTAGGTTAACTGGTGAAGGCATATTGTACTGTTATTTTTGGTGCATGTCACCTGACAAAAGGAAACGGAAATTTTGCGGACAAAAATGGAGACCTGGGAACTTGGCCAGGTGCATCGCACATTGACGTGCATGCGCATGAACGTGAAACCACTATCCAAAAGCGGCTTGAATCGTTAAATTATGCACGCTAACGATCAATTGGGGGCGCACTGCGAAGCGCCACCTGACGGCGCAACCGAGCAACCAGTCGCACACAATGGTAAGCCTTATTCGTCGATACATGGGTTAGTTTGTGCGGTGTTGCTTAGCACTATTTATAGAAGACGACCACACCCATATCACACCCCCTCATTTCGTCTATGAACGCGTGACGTCATTACTATCCCTCTTCCCAATGTCCTTTCCCATCAAATTTCTCCTTTCCTGCATCATAATCCGCATTTGTGTGGGACGTCATTCAGCAGATCACAAAAATACAGAAAAGTCAAATAATCTCTTACGGATTTATCCAAAAAATAGTTTGTATTTCGAGAAAATCAATAATCCTGTTCTTTCTTTCATTACAAATATACCAAATATACTACAGTATTTTGAAAGTAAAGAGCTGATTCCATACTTTCGTTGAACCCAATGAAAACTTAGAACATTGCTTTGTATAAAATATCAATTTTATTTAAATTTTAAATATAATTACACAACACCTAATTTCACTTCCGGCGTTCTCCAAGATGTAGTGCCTATTTCTGGACATGCAGTTATATGAAAAGATCTACAAATGACCAACCCGTTTAACCACCTTCATCATACTTGTATTTCCTTTCTGATACGAATAAATGCCCTAATACACTTACTAACATACACTGTCGCAAAAAAGTGTCACATTTTTATTACCTATAGTTAATTTGGTGAATTTCTATCAAGTTTTCGCAAAGTTATGCCCCACTTAACGAAAACTATCTTGATAAACAATCCAAATGCATATAGATTCTACATAGTCCACCTTACATATCTGCATAACCTAGTCAAATGTTAACATACAAGTCTGCAGAGAAGGGAATAATTACGGGGGAAGAGGAACTATAGTCTCAATGCGAGGTTCATTCATCGCTCAGGTGAGTTCATCTGAAGGTGGAGCTGTGATCGCGAGGCTAGAAAAGGTACCTACATACTACGCCTTGCATTGGCGTGACAGAAGAAAATAACGATCAATAGATAAATAATTAATAGCACAGCACGCTATTTCTACCAAGTATATATCTCCAAGTATAATAATAGCAAAGGGAAGTGAAGTTTATAGCAGTAGGCCCTGTATTTAGTGCTTAAGGGTAAAGGTGGGACTGCGAAAGAGAGAGAGAGAGAGGAAGAAGTTACAACGTTTAATCGCAGTTTCTTTTTAAAAGGTATTCGGGGAAGAAGAAAATTAGAGATGGCGTTGCTCTGAACACAGCAAATAAGGAGAGGAGAAAACGACGTTTATTGCCAACCGTGTTTTCTAGCTGGCAAACATTGTTCTCGCCACTTTTAAGTGCTTACCCGCCTGCACAGGATGTTATACGGATAACGATCGGCCATCTATCGATTTCTGCACAGCACAGAGCAAAAACAAACTCCTCCTTCTATACGCTCTGCACCGGTGTAAACACACACACATGCACATACACACCTTTATCCCTTTTATATACAATTACTGCGTTCATGAATCCAAATGTCACAATAACATAATTCATTATACAGAAAGTTCCAGCTGTCGTTCAATTATCAGATGCAGTTCATTATGGTTACAATTAAATGGGGCACATTAACACAAAAAAACTTGATTCGTATATAATTCAGCATGTCCACAAATAATTGCATAATTTAGGTGTTCATATTTTTGATGCCTATATAATCTGTCAATTTTAATTTGTTGTATATAGCTAACATATGTGCATGGACTGAAAGAAATTAATAAAGGAATGAAATGGTTAATTGTAAGATCTTTATAAGCAGAATTGTATATAATTAGAACTCATTTAGGGATAGACAGCTTTGCAATGTGTACAGAAGTTTATATTACGTATACTTATTTCTTTATTCGTGAATGAAACAAGCCAGGTATAATATAGGCCTACTGCACAAATAACACGTGGGTTCTTTAGTATGATTGTGGGATTCATAGTCATGGGGATAATCCAAAAACGATGTCGTATCTTATATCACAAAATATAAAACTTCCCCTCATTCCCCTAAATATGCATCATTTTCATATGGCCTCACACCGAGTACGTATACACTGAGCATGGTGATGTGTGCGAAATAAAATTGGGTTAGGGGTAAATATCTAAATAATACATATATACATTTGTGCATACAGTGTGTATATAGGCCTACCGTATGTATATATACTCGTATATACTGTATACTGCGGAAGGTACTTCGGGTAACGAGATTCACGAAATCAATTTCTGGACGGGGATTGCTCCCAGTGGGTGTCCCTTGCGCAGCATTTTCATTTCCCCTTTATACCTCACTCCCCCACAATGCACCTCTATACTACTTCAGCAAGCGCCCCCTACTGGCCAGCTTCCGCTTCCGCCCGCCATTCCAAATCTTTCACCTTTATACATATAAACACCCCTTATATCCTATAGCATGGCATACACATGCATGTATCCTTCAACTATAGGTCGCTTATACGTATCTATAACACAACAACATCCACACCCACCTTTTCGACACTAAGGGCTATTAGATACTCAGCAAACTTCTATAACTAATTCCATTACATTTTCATATTCCTTACCGTTATTAACTGTGTACAGCAATATTGCTTCATTATACAAGTCCAATTTATGATAAAAGGTTGTTTATTCGTGTGAACGTTCAAAATATTAATGCCTACTTCACAGTTCTGTCACCTAACAACAATCTCAACATTGTTTGCAACTTAGAAATATTACTTTTCTAGAATTTACAATTTGAGCAGCTGGCATATGGTAATTTCTGATTTGAGCAGCCTCTATACATAGACAAACTGTTTTATGCAAACAATTGTTATAGAACGCAGAATGCAATCATAATTTGTATTAATTTCAACAATTGTATAACAGTATAACAGCCTATAACAACACAATTGTAATGTCATTAACCTGAAGGTAACATTTTACAAGGAAAATATGGAAGGCAACACGAAAATACAGCTTTAAGTTAAAGCTATACACCGTCCTATACCCTAAATAATTCATAATGCTCTGAATAACTTCTTTGTCTTTACAAATGTAATACAGTCAAGAAAGACCATCTGTAAGAACGCACGAAATAAATTTTTAATGAAATGCTATATAGGAATCAATCCCAACAGTCCGGAAAAGGGTCATTTTAGTGATCCAGTTCATCAAATTAATGCAGTTTTGTCGGTCCTAGCTGTGCTGAAAGAAAGTTCTCACCTTGCGAATACATGCATAACATAAGCCTACATAAATAGCCATCGACATAAACAAGGATACATTGCAAACCCTGTGCACAAAACCGCAAATTTGTATACAACCTTTACCAGACAACGTGCATAAAATTATAGACATGGACAGCTGAATGATGGGGGAGAACCACTGAAATTTCGCAATATACTTAGTATGTATACCAAGATACTTGGCAAGAGCAGGTGAGAGAAAACGTACCTAGATTACACCTGCATTCGGATCGATATCGATGCGACACGTGATCACCTGCAAAGGTGCATGCCGGGAAGAGTATAGTGTAGATTCATGAGGTCATCGAGGTAAAGAAGAGAAGGGTGTATGGAAGAGGGGGTTACCTGGCAACGACAATGGCGCCCCCTAATAACGAGGAGGAGGGGCTAGAGATGACCCTCTAATTTCCCAGCATGCACCGTGACGTGATATCATTTTCACCCCAAAAGCACCCCTAGAAAACCCCTCGTTCACACACGCCCCAAGACCAAAGCACTCGTACAAAATTACCAATAGGCCTACCTACATCACATCAATTAACACTCGTCTCTAACATTGACAATTGTTCTTTTGCAGCAGAAAATCTACAGAACAGTGTAAATCCTCAAATCAGTCAATCAAACTTTTTAGGATAAGTCGGACTTTACTCCGTTATATTTTGTTTGAAAGCCGATTTTATTTAAGTTATCAAGTAATCCATCTTTTCAAGATTTTGTGTACTAAAATGAAATCTGGCATGCTGCATGCAAACTTGAATATCCATAAAGGGGGAAAACGCATTTATTACCGATAACTCATATGGCCGATTCATAAATTATGCAATTTAGTTAAAAGTTCAAAGGTTTTTTTAAGAAACAAATGGCGTATGGTATATCTAATTGTAGGCGTCAATTATTTTCTTAGTGTTTCCCTTTATTGGTCAACAAATTTAAGCAATGTCAACAACACTCCTGTAACTCTTATCTTGTAATGCATAGAATTCAAATTGCTAAAATAAGGGAAAGGAAGTTCATAGGCCTATGGAATTAATTTAGCAAAAACCACTCTATGGATCGGCAACAAAAAGTCGAAACAGCATTCAAAAGTATAATTCTTCATCGAAATTCACCAACATTTTAGTAAAATAATAGGCTACTTATATACTTATTTTAAGTAAGTAAAACCTGCCATCGTTATATCCATCACTTTTGTTCAAAGAATAATCGATATTTCGCATCACAAAACGATATTTTAGCTAGTGTTTTCTTTTGCTCTCCGTTATTCATTGGATAGCTTGGAAAATGTCCGAGATAAAGGTTACACAACCACTGCGCATGCTCTTTGCAACCACCTCTCTCATCTCCTGCATCATTATTGCCATTCTACCCAGAATCCACCTGCGTCGCGCCAGCGAGACTACTGTGACGTCATCACGTACCCAAGAAGGCGCGGCTTATCACGCCTCGCCCCTTCTTAGCTAAACGCACGAATGGCGAACGAGAAATAGTTCCACTCGAAACTCTGCCCACTTCCCACAATGCATGGGGAAATGACGTGAATAAATAGACGTCATTTCCGCTTAGGATGGTCCATTTATGGCGCGCCAACGCGTGACCTGTCATTATATTGGCGTTACATTCAGTCGATTGGCGGCGGCCATTTTTTCCGCTTTTAGCCTTTCAAATATGTACAAGGGGGGGTCAGGGAAATTTACATATAAAAGTATGCGCGTGACAAATGGGATTATGGCGATTGTGGTCCACAACACCAAGAGGGGAGATATAATTCATGAGCATAGTAATGTGATCAATTAAGGCAAAATCCACAAATTGCTACTCCCTCGTGTATTTCTTTTTCACTTTAAATTACAATTCACACCCATAAAATTGACCAACTCCTTACAGTGAAATCTCGTTATAAGGAAGACCTAGACTTTGACAATTATAGTAAATGAATATTAGGCTATATACAGTACATATACTATACCGGTCATGATTATTATATGCATCCATATCTCTGAAGCTAAATATACATGCATACGTACTTATCAATGTAAATACTGTTTGCTATCCATGTATATCATACAGTGCTGTTATACATAGCCCAGTGAATAACTACACAAACCACATTGCAAGTATTTTATTTTGGTGTTGTGGCACAAAAATATTACGTAATATGCATTTGTCTTGCTACAGAAATTTGAAATTTGTCTAAGAACCGGATTAATCATTTTCAATAGATAAAATTCCTAGGGTTGCACAACTATAAATAAGACCACATGTTTAAACTTAGAATTTTGTGATATTGGAGCAAGATGCAGATCTGTAGATGAATCACCAAACACAGGAATAAAAACAGTTTTCATGGGGAATCCCCAGCCATTTGACTGCTATAGCGAATAAACCGTTATACGGGGAAACGTTATATCGATATTTCACTCTTTCTGTAGTTATTCTACTCGATAATCATTTCCATAATCACCAATTAAATTGTTGACGTTTCAGTTTTTACAGCACAACCCGGTTCATATCTGAATGCATAGAACGTGAATCTATTAAAACAACCATAATCTTTCACGTTACAAAATTAATTTTACCAAACATTTCCGGTTGCAAAATAGACGTTTGTATTACTCTCCATGCTTTGCACCAAATCAAATTAACACAATTTGTACTTATTTATTTTTTATCAGTTTTACCCTCGAATATTGTCCTCATGAATTCAGGATCTAAGAATTTGCTTTGATTTATCAAAGCGGCTTTTGAAATGGTCGGTTTTGAAATGACAGCCGAACATACTATAAGAAAGCCTAGGTACGGAATAGATAGGAATGAGCCCATAGGCTGGAAATAGACGCCTGGTGCCCTAATTGGATTAGCCAGTTAATTGGATGGCGGCCGGCTTCGTTTATTGCCATACATGATAAATTACCACCACCTTATTATAAACCTAAATCCCACCCATTTCCTCACAGTGTATATACATACTTTGCAAAGAAAATTTACACAAATTTCATTCATCCATTTTCCCAGTGATAAAGCGACTTCTGCTAGAATTAAGTTCTACAGGAAAGCTGTATTTTTTCTTGGCAAGAAGTATACCTACCCAAAATAGATTTAAAAAAAGCGGAAATCCACTGATAATACAATTCTAAGAAATGCCATGCACTATGGAGAAAGTGAATTTAAATAAATTATAAATTATCATGTTTTTAACAAACTTTTAGCCTATACAATTACATTGCTACAAGAAAGTCATCAATGGTTGTAATACGCATATAAATGACAGAAGTCCATCAGTTCACTAGCCTATATACAAGAATATTGAGTTTTTATGAAGTTCACTGACACTTGTGCAAGTATTTTTATAACGAAGTTTATCGTCTTCATTCAGAAGATCACCAAAGAAATAATGATTGATTGATGACCGTTCTCAAAAATGTCATTGGTAGATTGTATAGCACATACTTTGCAAAATTCATAAGCCAATCAGAAGGCGGATTTTAATTGCTGCACGCAATACATAGTAATGGCCTCTCATTAGCCACCGAATTCACGTGCATGACTATCGACGCGACAGCGCCCCCTGACGGCTGCTGGTCGAGTTACCACTTCACATTCAGTGCTATAATTATGGAAATCATCTATGGGTTTGACGGGTATTAAAAGGAAACCCCTGGGGATTGTTGCGTAATTAATCACGTGTCAATCCGTCTCATTCCCTAATCATGCATCTCGGAATCGATACCGATACACGCGATAAGTATCGATCGATTGTTCCTTTTCTAGGACATGCTTCCGGATCCGGTTCCAGTTTCCGATATTCTTCCTGCAACGGCAAATTGTTTCTGCACGTGAAATCAAATTTTGCGCCCAATAATAACTGCCCCCAGGATATCCTTGTTGCTTCCGATAGTATCGATTCATCGATTAATATCTTCAAGGGGGGTTATACTGATCAAGTGAAAAAATATGCATATGCCCAAACTTTAAACCTAATGAAAACATTTAAATTGAGTTTCATGAAACTATTTTTTACAATGTTCACAACAGAAATTCACATTCAATCAGTTCCATATTTCCTATTTTATTGCGATAATCACCAATAACAAATAAAATCCTATATCAATCAATGGATTAATTTGGACAAATATTTTGAATCTATTATTACGCGGTGCTTCGTCCCCCCCCCCCATTCACTGTATAGCTACGTAATATTCTTTACCACAATAATTACAAGCTAACTAATAAATTAACAATGACAAACGGCCATTTTTAATTAATAAGTACATAATTACTTGTATGAATACACTATGATAAACTGCGCAATTAGAAATAAATAACAGCTACAATATTCTACATTAATTTGTGTCAAAATTTAATGAATCGTTGATTTATCATTTAAAATGTGTTAAGGAAAATTGAATAAAATAAAAGCATAACTTAGTTAACCGTGCAAGTTATAACTTGTTAAGTAGTTAATGACATCATTCAGTTCCTTAAGAAATGGATTCTATAAAAAAAACAATGCAAAAATTGTGATATATTTTAAATGTAATTTATATTAGGTAGTAATATAGTATATAGCATGTAACTCAATAAATAAAAGACGTTAGTTTAGTTACTATTAAAAACGTCCGGTCAGCGTAGAAGTTGCACAAATACGAAGATGTGCAAATGAAATTGGATATGCGGTTTTTGGTTGAATTCCGGGTTTCCAACATTTTTGGGGCCAGCCGCAGATTGCATTGGCGATTACAGTTACGTGAGTAGGTACCTAGTTCAAGTCTACATTGTCTATTGTAGCGCCGTCATGTTACGATTAATCGCAAAAGGGCCAGCTCGTCTTCAATCACCCCAACGCCCCAGGGAAACTCCGTCTGTTGCATGTGCGCATGCGCACAACCCACTTTACCGTCCACCCTTGGCCATTCGTACAAAAGGATCGATCGTTTCAGGGGTTTGCATTCAGCCCACACTCCTCCAACCCCCAAAAGACCCAATGAGCATGCCAAACACACCCGCAAAACCGGAAATAAAAAAAAAGTCCCAAGTAAACCGTGTAAAATATTCAACTTCAATCTGGTATTATTTTTAAGGGGCCATCCATAAATGATGTCTTTGAAAGCGAGAGGCAGATTAGGGGACGTTCATTGAAAGCGACCTTCCTAATAAAATTGTCAACCTCCTACAAACCAACATTATTTTACTTGGATGGCTTTTAAAATAGAATTAAAGGTTTGCAAATAAATTGATACATGAACTTGTTTAACACATTTCAAATCGACTTTTAAATTTTAATTTAAAAACCCAATAATATAACAATTAACAATATTTAATAATTTTTAACATTCGGGACATTTACTTCATTTATGAGATTTAAAATCACCACCAGATTATGTATCTCAATTAGGTATTTATGGACAGGGCCAGACCAATATTTGTAATTATATCACTCGGCTTGTTTCAAACAATTAATCTAGTAAAACATTTAAAACAACTTTCACAGCAGCAGAGCAATAAAAGTTATAGTTATAATAGCACTAACATGGCGCCCAAAATTTTAGTTTAAATTATTCGTATTAAAGGCTACATAATTTCAAATAAAAAAATACAGACAAGCTGGAATTTACATATATTTCATAAAATACTAACTACTAAGTATAAAATTTTCTAATTGAAAACTTTGCAATATCAAAAATTAATTATTTTCTTTAAATTAGTCTCAACATTTAATTTACTTGTCTTGGCACTAGGAATTAACCGCAAACACTGTAACAAAAGTATAAATTGTTATGGGAAGAATATATTTGATCCAGTAGAAAAGGATCATTCGAGCCCAACAGCACGATCGCCACCTTGCGGCCAAATTTGAGAAATTGAAATCTAAATAGGAACACGAGGTGGCCTGTTTGGGTCTATTTTTTGTCCTTCACCTCTGTCATCGCCTAATTATATTAGGCGAATAGGGATAGAGGATGATGAAGCCACCGGAAGTAATGTAAATAAAGGGATGGAACTATTTTACGAGCCGTGGCGTTTTAGGAGGCGGGGTAATCTTCGCAAGAGGCCATAAAAACTCCTCCCATTTCCACTCGACAAACAATCCGAAAATGAAAAAAGGATATGTACATTTTTATATTTCCATAGCGCTAACGAAAATCTCATAAACCGGCCAGAGTTCACCACTGCGTAAAATATGCGAGCAAATTAACTTTTCATCATTTTTCTTTGTCAAATACCACGTGCCATAATCATGGTTGCGCAAGCAAGCAATTGCGCAAGCAGCACCGACATCAAAGACGCAAGCTGGAGCGCCGTTCGCCCATATAAAATCGCGCAAATTTACGATTTCAGTAAATTACCATCATTCGTAGTTTGATTATAAAATAAATATTAATATGCATAGAAAAAGTGCAAATTAACCGCGAGAAATAAATTAGAATTGTTACTCACAGCTTTTGACGCATTTTTCCTTGTTGTTCTCGCGAGTTTAATTCTTTGAAAAATTTGTTGGTCTGGATTGACATCGGTGAAATACTATTAGAATTTGATTGGCTCGTAGATTAATATATCCTGTTTCGCCCTTGTTCTTGGTCCGATACTGTCGAGTCGAATGTTGTTTCTTTTGAAACTGACGTTATTCGAATGCGCCTCCAAGTGACGAATGAAAAATAACTTGGATGCTTTCGAATGTAATACAGCACCCGTGGCGCCACCTGCAGGCTTTTCATACAACCTACAATTATTTCATTGGCGGCAAATTCAAAATCAACCCATGCTTGCGAGCAAAAATACTGAAGAAATAAAACTTGTTCATCCACGAAGATTTTCTCTGTATGCTATCGTTTTAAATTCTGCTTTATTCCAGTTTTATCACTTCTTTAGCGCAAAGCTATTTTTAAAGTGCCTTTTGTTACAATTGTGGAATAATGATGACAATGCAAGAATTAAAATGAACTAGCCCTACGTTTTTGTAACACGAAAGATTTAACGGTACATGACTTTCCAAATTTGTAACCTCAGCGAAAAATGATATGACCATCTATATGTATTTACCTTCTATCATTTCAAAAAATATTGATAAATGTCTATAATGCATATCCGATAATTTTTATTTGGTTACTGTTAATTTTTTTGTAATTATATTAGGTTAAGCTAATATCTTCCAGAGATAATGAATAAAGTATTGTTGTTTATATGCCACTTGACATGACAATAAATTTAATGTCCAGCATATATATGAATATGCAAATTTAAGCCAATAACGTTTTCCAGGAAACGGTGCTTATTTTGAACAAAATAACCTTTGTAGCACCATTTATGGCAATGCATTATTGAATTGCATCACCTGAAATACTTCTCAATCAAGTCGAATGCACTTTGTAATAGACTTTAGACTCTACCTGCTCCTTTTATTGGGCAATTGCACACAAATGACGCAATATTACCTAACATCCAATTGAAGATAACGTACCGAGACGAATGTTGCGAAGTTTGAATGTCGTAAAATGACGTTTAAATGTTACAGAATATTTTCAAATTTCAACAATCCAGTATGTGAAGTTTCCCTAACAATAATTCACAAACTGAATTATAATTCATGAGCAATTTATTCATGACCTGTCCGTTGTCATTGAAGGTTCTATTTCAAGAAATTATAAAAATTAGAATAAATTTTAGTGTTGCAAGTTACAGAAAGTTGATAGATATATATAGCAGAAAAACGTGTATTGAATAGTTTGTAATAAAAAGAAAATTTGTTTTTTGAAGTTAAAATAAACTGGAATTTAAGTCACCGCATGCTTTAAATTAAAACATTAACCAGACACCTAATTTTCTCCTGAGGTTAAAATAACGGAAATAAGAGCATTAACACAAACAGAATATTAAACGTTTTCAGTTTTTTGAGAAATAATTGTAAAGCAGTAAATTTTTCTCTCGTGCATTGTACCACATAGGCACAAAAATTCATTTTTTTTAATGGTAAACATAGATATCAAAATGTAAATTATGCCAGATTAATTGTTTTCATCTGTACCTTCGTTTAAAAAGGCAAGTAGTTACGACAAAAGTTAGCCCAATGAGGATTTAATGAGAACTATTTGTGAGGTTTTCTCCAAATATGCCCGAGTGGCATGCATGCTGTATATCCAGCCCGGCCAAGTGGCTTCCAACTCTGGCAAATGCCATATGACCCATTTCAGACGTATGTTGATGGAAAAGCGCAGGCCAAATGAAAGGATACATGCGATAAGTAGCTGCAGCAGCAGCCGCAGATGCTGCAGAGGAGCTCCATCCACAAAGCGCCCCTGTTGGTGATGGGTAGAAGCTTGGGCGAGATAAGTTCCAATTAATGGTGGCATCCAGATCCTCTGTCACTTCTAATATAAGAAAATCAAACTTCACTTCTAGAACATAATAAAACTGAAAAACTAGTAGATACTATACCTGTAGGCTTACTTGTTGGTTTTACACATGGACCGCAAACAGCGGTTTTGGAATAATTATCCGCATTTGATGATCGGTCCCCTTCTGAATTCAAACATCCAATATATACTAAATTGCAATTCATTTTGCATAACTATCATCTATATGTAAAATAGATACCCAAATTTTCTCTGCTACGAGGATCTGTCAACTTTTGTGAAGCGATCGATTCCAAGATATTGTTTTCGGTGGAAAAGCTTTCGGTTAGAGCAGAAGATTGGAAGGAGGAGGATGTTCCAACATTTGGGGCAGGCATTCTACTTTCGTCCGACACTACATTTATCTCTTTCTCCTGTTTTGGTCTCTGCAAAATGTCCGATTGGTCTTCAGAATCTCTGTGTACCAACATCTTTTCCCTTTTCCTTTGTTTTGCTCGTCGGTTCTTGAACCACACCTAATCGAAGTTGTACAGTTTCACCTCAATTGTTATCAAAGATTCTAGTATTTCCTGCACTATAACGACCAAAGCACAATCTATTACATTAAATATTTATAATTTATAGTTGCTACACATAATATTAATAACAAAGAAGCAAAAAGGAAGACTCGGGACCTGAAAACATATTTGTACATACCTGAATTCGGGCTTCTGGCAAACTTGTGCATAATGAAAGTCTTTCCCGTGTCAAAACGTCAGGATACTGAGTTTTGCAAAATGTCTTCTCAAGAGCTGCGAGCTGTTGATGAGTAAAAGCAGTGCGACTGCGACGTTGTTTTCGTGGCACGCAGCTTAACCCTTCTTAAAAATTAATACAATTGAATTAAACAATTATTCACTATATCTAAGATCATTTACATCCATGAATTCTTACCGTGCAAAGCAGCTAAGCGATCTGCAGCAGTCCACGAATAAAGGTGTGCTCCGGGGAAGTGGACTACAGGAAGTCTGCAAGAAGGTGGATAATGATGTCCAAATACATTTAAGTGTTGTTGTCGTTCTTGCTGCTGTTGCTGTAGTTGAAGTTTCTGTTGGTGATGGCCATTGCCAATTAGCTGTGTGTCGTACAAAGGACTTGACCGCACTGGGTTGTTGAAGACCGAATTATGCATTTGTCCGTTGTGTACGTGAACTGCATGTGGACATTGAAGCAAAGAGACCAAATATATATTGTGCCATGAAATATATAAAAGAAAGAGAATGAGAGTGGCAAATTATACCCCACAAAAACCGGAACTGAGGCCCCGACTACAAGGGCCTCGCAACGCGTGCGCAGTGTAAATCTGATGTTGAGAGTTTCGCTTCTATCAGACAAGTTGCAATACTTGTGATCCAGTTTCCGTCACATAGCTCTCAAATGTGCCAAATTTCACGCTACTTAAGTACAGTGTTAATATTTGCCCCATTAGGACCAAATTGCAAAGGACACTTGTGCTAGAAGATCTCATATTGCGAACACTCATTGACAGTTCCAGCGAATAAGTTGCTAGTACAGTATATTCCTCTAAGTGCGTTTCATGTGTATATACATTAACAGGTTGTTCAAATAAGGAAAAACATACAAAATTTATATGTTCAGCTCTGGAACATGTGCATAACACGAAGTTGCTATGATTTGTATGATTATATTTATCCGTACATATGATTTTGCATTTTATCAAACTTGTGAGCTTAAGCCAAAATGTACAGTAGAGCATGGAAATATGCAAATATTATTTTTCCAAGCTTTTATTTATAAATAGATATGTAGTGTCAGAATTTGTTGCACATACACATAACAGGTTAGAATTAATACAGTCAACTAACTTAACAATGATCCCATATAAAATAAATTATTATTAATGTATTAATTTTTGTCGATAATTTTACAATTTATTGCCTTTCTTCTAGCTGATATACTATGTCCACTATAGCATGTATAACCATGGAGCTAAAAACAATGCTTATACATAAGAAATTCAAAGTCAATTTCTATAAAAAGAATCCCAACAATAAATGATTTTCTTTAGTTAAATCACCTGTTTGAGTGCCTATCATCACGTTCATATATTGCACTCTGAATGCAGCAAATGAATTTATAGTTTTGAATTGCAACATGCAAATATACTGAAATAGGCTAGGAAATATTTTGCAAAGATATTGCATATATTCAGAAATATAACCTATATGCAATATCATCTGATAAAGGAACTTCATGAAAGCTAAACTAAAATTGAGCAGTAACTTAATTCAGCTACTTTATAAAATGAAGACCACAAATCCGCCGTATAGTAAA
>WWPM01021734.1:0-15098 GCA_023279145.1 Glomeris maerens
GGCGGTACTGTGGTCCCATATCTGCCGGAATAACGAGGGAGGACTTCATCTAAGATTATATAAATGTTAATTTAAACTACTATTTACTAGTTCTTGCAACAGCAGTGGGATTGTGTCTCCAATGCTGTTTATTATTTAATTTGCAGGGGGAGAAAGATTTCACAAGAAGCTTGATATGCCAATACTGTTACCAAACCGCACCATGGCAGCATTCGTGCTCCAAAACCTCGATTTGCAGAGTCGTGAGTTCTCCTCGCGAGCGATACTTGGCCAATTGCACAGTGCGCTCCGATGTATTATGCCTGGGTAACACCACATATTCTCCTTTCGGCAAATCACATTCAATTGCTGCCCTTGCAAGCAATAAGAATAATAATACATTTCATTTTGAAGGACATCGAAGGTTTCCCAAATACGTGCTTTGCAATTGGACAGCGGGCTACAAATGGTCAACTGCTTTGATTCTCAGGTTAGTATTCTCACTTTGCGTAAGCAGTTCTTTTACATTTAACTGTTTTAGTGTAATTTCTATCGGAACTTGCGCGTGCGATAACGGTATCGTTGCGTTTCAGTTTGACGCTCGGTGGTTTCGGAGCGGACAGGTTTTATTTGGGGCACTGGCAGGAAGGAATTGGAAAGCTGTTCAGTTTTGGTGGCATGGGCGTTTGGACCTTAATCGACGTTGTACTAATAGCGATCGGCTATTTGGGGCCCGCGGACGGCTCGTTGTATATTTTGTAAACAAAACAAAAAAGGAACGGTTCCAATCCACCCGTCTATAAATACGCGTAGTTCGTTTCAAGTGTTTTTATTAGCTTTTAATTTGCCAGATACAGTATATGCCTTAAATATAAACCGACACCATATTTACATTTGTGGACAAATTACAAACGCAAAATCAAAACCAAATTACGGAATTATAATGTTGAAGTTCGAGAGATACAAAATATTAAAAGTCTCACAAGATATGACGGTAATCCAGATTAATAAATTAAATCCTTATTAACTTGCAAATTCGTTAATTATGCCGAGTTAACATTTCTTATTTCTCTTTTTTGTCCTCGCTTTTCCGATTAATGTTTGCACACTTTGATATTATTCTGTCAAAATGCAGCATGACTGCCGAAGCAATGACACGTGCCAAACCCGTGAATAAAACTTGAAAAACCAACTCGAAAACGGACGATGGTGGCGTCATTCCCGCGCACGCCGTCGTTAAAAACCATCCTTCTATTCCTACGCTGCTCATAAAATTGCCGCTCTGAAAATAACACATTTATTTCCTCAATCAACGTATATTTGCAAACCGATTGCAAAATAAGACACCGAGACTCACGAGTAAATCTAGTACCATCGGGTTCGCGACTTCGCGCGGCGCCATTAAACCGGCATTTTTGGAAATCAACGTAGTTTCCAGAGGCTGAAAGTGAAATTACAAAATGCAAATATATGTGTAGTTAATGTTTGGGAATGATTTAAAATTTCATTACCTTTCCTTTTTCCTCGATCGCAAAACCCGGGGTGTCTGTGTCCGGGGGAAACGCGATGGTGACCGAGATATTATAAGGCTTCACCTGGAAAATATATTGTTTTGAAATTGAAATGCGCAAACTATTACAGGAAAATTATTCTAATGAAAACAGTTATCATATTGGCGATTTAAATTTGGATAACGAAGCTTTTACTGCGTTCGTATTTTCCTGTATATTTCTTACTTCAGCTCTGAGTGTTTCGGCCAAACCACGAAGTGCAAATTTGGACGCCGAGTACGCGCCGTACCCAAAAACCCCTAAAAGTCCCGCTTGCGATGACGTAATAAGAATGTACCCATTGCGCCCAGCTTTCATACTAGGAACTACTGCTCGAGTCACAAATAACGTTCCCAGACAATTCACTTCTAGAAGTCTCTGTAAATACATGAAATGAATGGTTTTACAAAAATATTTCCTATTAGTTTAGTATTTTACGTACTCTGATGTCGGCGGGCGAAGTTTCCTCGTAACGAGAGGCGATCGCGAACCCGGCGCAGTTAACCAAAATATTAATTGGACCAAAAGTAGATTCTGCCTGTTTTAAAAGTAAAATATTCTAATAAATATTAGACAAAATGGAATTGATTGTGAGATTTTTTTACGCAAAATACTTTTTGAACTGCCGCTTCTACGTCTTCGTAATTCTTACTTATGTCCACTGAAATCCACTGCGTTTTCTGTTAAAATAGGGGGAAAATATTAATACGCAATTAGTAACATGGATGATTATAATTAATAAAACCCCATTTGTTACTTGTTCATGTGTATATTTCGCATGCTTGGAAACTTCGGCTGCCGCTTCTTCCAGCTTTTCCTAAATTCAACAAATAACACAGTGTTTTATAATATTATTTTTTGTACAATTAACTTTTATATAATTCTAAAAATAATAATATACTTTGTCTCTTGCTAATAATGTCACGTTGCATCCACGGTGTGCTAATTCAATAGCAATGCACTTTCCGATTCCACTTGATCCACCAGTTACCTATAAATAGTATCATTATACAGTTATTTGATCAATTTATTAATTGATTATAATTAATTCTGGAATAATTCCAAAATGTAATTTACCAATGCGTGAAATCCTTTCACAGATTTCGGTTTACTAAGTAGGATTTTGGCGATGATTATTGAGAATACAACGGCTAAAAAGCCCATACCAGCCAATGTAGGAATAAAGACAGGAATGAAAGCCATTTTATTTTAAGTCGATAATTTAAGTAATTAAACCTTGGATTGGAAATTAATGAATTAAAATGATGAACTACGGCAAAATTTCCTCATAAGTTCCGCAAAAAGTGCGTCTTTAAATGCACTAACTTCTTAAAAATGGGATCGTCCAAAAAAGGAGATAAACGAAAAATATTACAAAACACAACTCGTAATCATAACAGCAGCAATGATAAAAACATTATGCATGCTTGTTGTCATCATTTTCCCTCCGACCCAATTGACAACCATGTTTTTTAACCACCCTGTTATTATTGCCATCTGTCGTGTTAATGTCGAACTACAAGATAATAAACACCTTATCTTGGCTATATTAAAAAAAGAAAGGTATAATCTAACCTAATTCAAACAATGGTAAGCCGAATATAATTAAAGTATTGTAACTAAATACTAACAAGTTGCTTAATTTGTTTTTACTTCTGTCATATCTATGCGTTATTGGTATAGTTCGACATCCACCTGATAGATGGCAGCAGCACTTGTGCTAGCCTCACATCCCCAGAATTGAGACTTAAAAGGCTGGGCTGTGGTGGAGGCTAGCAATTCGAATGTTTCGCCGCCATAATCGGGCGGGGAGGGAGGGGCTCATCTTTTATTGGATGAATATAGATGACGTTTTAAACCGCGCTTATCCAGAACTTCGTCATCGATATTCGCCCGTCATTAGGAAATGAGCCTCCTGCTCCCCTCCCTCCCAGAAGATGGCGCTGTTATTACTGACCTTCGACATTACTCCTGCCCATAGGGGGGTGGTGCCTGCGATGACTAGCTATGACGTCAATATGGGGCAGCGCCTCGGTACCGAATCGGTATTCCGTCTTCCACACATACCATAATAAAATTCCCTGTCCCTGACAGGGTGTACGTGCTGCTGCAGCCATTCAACTTTTGTCATCGAGTTTGATCAGGTGTTGAAGCGCCGATCGTGTTCGTCAACTTCAAAATTGCCTTTTATAATTGTCAATTCACCATTTTAAACACAAACTTATTTGCAAAAAAAAAATGTGGCGAAAATCTTTAACTTTGCGTTCCAAGAAATGGCTGGAAAATGTCAGACCCGTTTCTGCAAATTTGTCCAGCCAAGCTTTACCATCGCCCAATCAAAATCCAGACATTAAACACACAGGAGTAAGTATATATGTATATAGTGTATAATAATATAAAGTATACTTATTACTATTTACTGTGCTTTTATTTCTAAAATAATATTTCTATTTGCATTTATTAATTTATAAATTTATTCCATTAAATTAATGCCCAGACCTTGAAATAAAATCACCAAATTATTTTGCAATTTTAATCCAAAATTGATCCAATATAATTCAACTTGCATTACGATGTTCAATTTATCGATTATTAATTTCGATTTTTTAATATTAAACTGAAATGGCGTTTTTTTTTAAATTACATAATTAATTTCATTTGCGATGTATTTAATAATTACAAAATGTATTTGGCAATGCTAATGAAGGTCATTGCAATGTCATTGCGATTCGGGTGAATCATTTAGGATTTAATGAAGTTATAAGTTTTATAGATGAGAATTAATAAATGTTAGTTGTGCATTTATTTGAGCATGCAGCATTCATCTAATTACTTTATTGTGTTAATTAAGTAATGTGTTATCTAATCAGCTGATGCATTTGCCCATTTCTAAGAAAAACAATATGTGTAATGAATGACCGGTGTCATGTGTGTACATAATATTAGAGATAATTAGTTAAATGTTTTGTAGGTTTTCATGGTTTTGTGATTCTTATGTTATCTATTTAAATGTCATGAAAGGAAATTTGAGACTTGGTTTAATAGCCTTGAAAATGTCTTTGTGTAAACATATGACTTGTAATATAACCGAAAGTTTTGTGACCTTGGAGCCCTTGATTTTCTTGAAGGGCGAAATTAAATAAAATCGGTTAATTTTATTTGAAATATATTATTAATAAAAGGAAATATTTATTTATTTATTTATTTATTTATTAGACATAATAGCATTCTTATCTTTGAACAGATATTCATCAACAACCAATGGCATAAATCTGTCTCTGGGAAAACTTTTAAAACTATTAATCCATCCACTGGGAAAACTATATGTGAAGTGCAAGAAGGTGATAAGGTAGGCCTAAAATAAATAGGCTTAACTAAAATTTTGCATTTTTATTGAAAAAATGGACGAAAACCTCGAAACTAAAGTCGTTTTTAGCGCAATGCTTTGTATTTTGCAAAGTAATGGCTAATTATCGCATTATGTTGTCTTTTTTTGGTTTTGAAATAATGCAGTCCAAACGACGATACGTGAGTTTTCACCGTTTCCCGCATGGTGGCGCTGTAGCGTACCGGGAAATTCAATTTACCGATATATCGAAAAGTATTAATTCAATGCTACATATCTATAAGTCCGTATCGACTGTCATCAGGTGTACCGTATCGAAACCTGTTGATGCTGTCGAAAGCAGCGTATCGATTCTGTTTTAAGACGTATTGATGCTGTCTAGGTTTCGTATCGAATCTATTTCAAACCGTATTGATGCTTTCTAGGGCTGTATCGATTCTGTTTGAAGCCATATTGATGCCGTCTAGGGCGGTTTTATGACGTATTGATGTCGACAAAGGCCATATCGATTCTGTTTGAAGCAGTATTGGTGCTGGCAAAGGCCGTATCGATTCGGTTTTAAGACTTATTGACGCTGCATGTCTAGGATCGTATCGATTCTGTTTGAAGCCGTATTGATGCTGTTTAGGGCCGTATCGATTCTGTTTGAAGCAGTATTGATGCTGTTTAGGGCCGTATCGATTCTGTTTGAAGCAGTATTGGTGCTGGCAAAGGTCATATCGATTCTGTTTGAAGCCATATCGACCATGCCTTTTGTTGTATCGAAACCACTAGATTGGTTTGAAATTCATTGTGTGAATTGCCGTTTCAGTTGGATGTGGATATTGCTGTAAAAGCTGCCCAAGATGCTTTCAAATTCGGCTCACCGTGGAGGACCATGGACGCTTCGCAACGTGGAACGCTTCTTCACCGGTTAGCGGACCTCATGGAACGAGACCAAACGTATTTGGCCGTACGTTTATTGTTATAATTGTTTAATGGTAACGAAATATAAACTATAAGAGAGAATACTGCCGATATATACGCAGAGTTTGGAAACTTTGGACAGTGGAAAGCCGTTTACCATGTCGTACCTGATGGACGTGCAAGAAAGCGTGAAAAATCTTAGGTATGTATTTAGCTCTTATTTTAAATGAAATCCTAATTTCAAATGGACTTTAATTTCATTAATGCGTAGATACTATGCCGGATGGGCCGACAAAGTGCACGGGAAAACCATTCCCACGGACGGACAATATTTCGCGTACACTCGACACGAACCGGTCGGCGTTTGCGGACAGATAATACCGGTATCGCATTGATCTGTTAAAACTATATATTTGAAGCCATATCGGGGTGTAATAGAATAGATATTTGAATTGATTATTTGCAGTGGAACTTCCCGTTGCTGATGCTTGCGTGGAAATTAGGACCCGCGTTGGCGACGGGCAACACGGTTATCGTCAAACCGGCCGAACAAACGCCTTTAACTGCTCTTTACGTGGCACAACTGATCGCAGAAGCTGGATTTCCTCCAGGGGTTGTTAATATTATTCCCGGTTACGGCCCGACTGCCGGTAACGCCATCGCGTCGCATATGGGGATCGACAAAGTCGCGTTCACGGGATCGACCGAGGTGTGACAATTTAACCAGTTTACGAAGAGATATGGGTTTATTTCTCGTTTTTTTAGGTGGGAAAAATAATCCAGCAGGCGGCAGGAAAAAGCAACGTAAAAAGAGTGACTTTAGAACTCGGCGGAAAAAGCCCCAACATTATATTCAAAGATGCGAATTGTAATTACGTAATTGGAGCTGTGAAAAGGGACATTTGATTTTGATAATATTTTGGATATAATTAATAGTAAACGAAGCGGTGGAAGTTAGCCATTTTGGGCTTTTCTTCAATCAAGGACAGTGTTGCTGCGCGGGTTCGCGCATATTCGTGGAGTCCGCGATCTACGACGAGTTCGTGCAGCGGAGTGTGGAAAGGGCCAAGAAGCGCACTGTGGGGAATCCGTACGACATCAAGAATGAACAAGGGCCTCAGGTAATTAATACATTGGAAAAGAAAACATGATTAAACGAACGGTAATTGTAACACGCGTGAGAAGAATATCATTCCTATTTGTATTTGCAGATCGATGAAGAACAAATGAACAAGATCCTGTCTTTAGTCGACAGTGGCAAGAAAGAAGGAGCTAAACTGCAATGCGGCGGACAACGTATCGGTGATCAAGGCTATTTCGTAGAACCGACCGTGTTTTCCAACGTTAAAGACGACATGAAAATTGCACGCGAAGAGGTGAAACATTGTCGTACTATATGAAGCAACCGTATTTACCAAACTGCATTTTTGGCAAAGATATTCGGACCTGTCATGCAAATCTTAAAATTCGACAACATCGCCGAGGCAATCGAGAGAGCGAACAACACGACGTACGGATTGGCCGCGGCCGTTTTCACCAAAGATCTCGATCAAGCCAATTACGTCGTTCAAGGATTGAGAGCAGGAACTGTTTGGTTTGTACATTTTCCCCATATCTAATTATAGGCAACACTTTGTTTAGAAATTTAATTCTAAAAATACTTGCGCGATATTTTCCAGAAGTGACTATTTTAAAACTTAATTTCCTTTTGTTCTTCTTGCTTTTTTTAGTCCGTTAATTAAATTGTGATTGTTTATATATTTGTATATGAGCTAGTCGTTAATTGAATTTAATTGCTTGTTTGAGATGTTTAGGCCTATAGGACCTATTTGCATTTAAAAACGAGTTTCGGTGGATTCAGTTAAGTACATTACTATTTCTGCTGTTTTCTTCAGGGTTAATTGCTACGATGCATTGACCCCTCAACTTCCTTTTGGCGGATTCAAAATGTCCGGCTTTGGACGCGAAGGTGGCGAATATGCGCTGCAATTGTACACCGAAGTAAAAGCGGTAATTTGGAGCTTATTTGTCTTTGGTTTAATTCAACTAGGAACACTGAAATGTCAAAAATACCAATTCTAATTTACACGTACGTTAATTTATTGAATATTGAAATGGGCCTTCATGTCATATTCTTTTTTATTTTTTTAGGTGACAACAAAAGTGACTCAAAAAAACAGTTAAAACGTCCAATTTCTGAGGTATATGGATCTATTAAATCGCAAAATTTTTGCTTGCCCTTCATATATTGTGCTTCACTAATTAATTCCATTTGTTCACAACTGTGACCGGTGTGTGACTTAATTGAATTAAATGGAACAATAAAGTACAAAATATTTGTATTATATTATTTTTTACAATAGATTTTTAATGCGACAGTGTATGAATATTTAGCGACTTCAATGTATTTATTTATTTAAATAGGCCAACAACTATAATGGGTAAGATTCTCGGCGAAGTATGTAATCGCTGTATTTGGGTTGTGAAGTATTTTTTCAAGAAAAACTTGAAATATATTTTCCGAATTGTGTTTTTACATTTGTGTGGGGAATAATAAGGCTTTGCTATTTTAAGTGTTATTTTGGGAAACTTGACTAGGGAATTGAAATTGCGTTTGTCAAATGGAAAATTTATTTCCCAAATTGGTGAGGAATTTAATTGAAGTAGAAGTTTTTCAGGTAATTTGAGAATTTCATTTAAAAATTGAATAAACAAAAACAAACTGAAATTAGTTGAGTTTTTCAAATTAAGACTTTCCCAAATTGATAAATTTCAGTACAGTTTTACGTATTTGAAACTTCTTTAAATATAATTAAACCTATTTCTTAAATTATGGTGATAATAAGAAAGCATGTTGTCTTGAAATTTGTTGATGCTGTATATTTGGAAATTGCAGTTATTAATTAACCGGCTTGTGGCAGTTTTCCCCATTACCACAGCTATAATTTGGCCGATTTTTTAGCAACCACAAGTACTATTTTCCCCATTTGTCATTCCACTTATTTGCGCGAACACCTCGGTGCTGAAATACTGCGTTTAGCGACATGGCAGAAGTTTTTGGAAAACGACGTTTATCTAATATGTCAATAATTTCCTTGCATTTTGATAAAAGATTGCCTTTGGTGTTTTTTGCCGGAGAAACCGTAACTGGAAAGGTTTGCATACCGCTAAAGGAACCGCTAAAATGCAGGCGTACGCATTAATATTTTTGTTTTGATTTCATTTAAAAATGTAACGAATTGGGGATCGATATTTGATTATTGTGTGGAATTACTTCACAGAAGTTGCAGTTAGATTTAAAGGCTATTTGAGTGTTAGTTTCACGGAAAGCGTGAGCGAGTTGAAAGATGGCCGCAGCATTTCCACGACAAAGACTAGGAAAGCAAGGGAAACTTATTTTGATAATACAACTATTGTTTGGGGAAGTGGTAAGTGTAACATATTCTTATACAGTGAACTAATGTTGTTGAGACACAAATAAGTCAAATTTTCTAATATTTTACAAATATTTCATCATTTTTAAATGATCTTTTAAGTTTTATTCTGCAAATGATCCGAATTTGTTTCATAAATAAATAAATAATCAGCTTCAACCCAGCATTAATTTGGGTAATTTGCATAAACTTCTATGTCTTTATATTTAATGGAAATTTCGATTTTTTTTGTAATATAAGCCTAAATAAATTGTTAATACAGAATAATGAAAGGGTAATTAATCTGAGATCGGCAGTTAATTGAGTTCGCTAATGAAATGGAATTAAATTAGTTTTAATATCACTTAATATTTTAATGTAATATAAAATCATCGAATATTGCATGTAGCATTTATTTCATTTGAATTTTTAGTTTGCAATTATTTGAAGTTATTTAGCACGTTGATTTTAATGCAGGACTTGGCAATTATGAAGCTTCTGAGAATTACGTGGAAGGCAATTATATTTGCTGAACTGTAAAGGACGTGTAATTATAGTTAATGATGCAACATTAATGTTTGCGTTGTGATAATTATGCATTTACCGAAACCATAAAGTTGCAGTTCAATGTTGAATCGGAACAAATGCTGTTTAAAGCACTAGCTGTTAGAAATAAAATAAAATAAAGTAGGTAATTCTTACTAATGATGTTTTAACTTTTTATTGGCATTTTGGTCGATATTTCAGGACAGAAAGCTGCACTGCCTGAAGGGGAACACATGTTTCCCTTTAGTTTCACTTTGCCCCAGAATCTGCCATCTTCATTTCAAGGCAAACATGGAAGAGTTTATTACGTTTGCAAGGCAGAAGTTGATCTTCCTTGGAAGTTGAATCACACATGTGAAGTCCCATTCAGTGTCACAACAATTGTGGATTTGAACAATATTGTTGATGGAAATGTGAGCATTGTAGTTTAAATCTTTGAACAATTAATGGAGTAAGATTTTTTTATTGAACTATAATTTCTGCATATTTATGGAAACACATATAGAAGAAGATTGTGATGGAAACACAAGAATCCCTGTCATCTTACTGCTGTTTCTCCGGAGGAACCATCTTTGCAAAGGCAACACTTGACAAAAGATGTTACGTACCGGGAGAATCTATACGTATCACTTTGGAGATCAATAACACTTCATCGCAGAGTGTTCGCAAATCGATAGCCAGATTGAAACAGGTGAAAAACATTCAAATAGTACATGATCTCCCTATTAGCTCCAAATTAAAGTCGCCCCTTTTTACCCAATAACCCCTAATATTGTTTTAATGTCGTATTTTTGAAGCATGTCACGTATTTTGCGGAAAGCTCCTCGGCAAAGGATAAACTGGAACTGGGATGTGTGCAATTCGGTAGTGTTGCGGCACGTAAAAGTGATTCGTGGAACGATGTGGACCTGAAGGTTCCCCCGGTTCCTCCGACAGGACTCGGAGGATGTCGTATCATCGACGTGAAATATATAATTGAGGTATATATGCACGTATGTGATTTTATAATATGATCGAGCAATTCCTTTATTAGGTGCAAGTCTACTGCGGTAACTATTTGAAAGGCATGGTCATGAAAGAGGGCCTCAAGATAGGCACCATACCGCTGCAAAGCACGTTCAACACGCTTAGCCCCGCGTCTCGAAATCAACTCGCGATCCCATTGCAGATCCCCGGATTGGATCAGTATCAAGGCTTGCGTAAGCATATATGTAGCATTTACATTTTAACTCGCTATAACTTTGTGTACGTAAAGTATACACACATCAATTTTAATCGCGTGCGCGCAGTATATACCTACATATTCCAAAAGTTATTAATATTTTATGTCTTAGCCCCTCCATCTTACGAAGAAGCCACTATGCTTAACGACGAGGAACAAGACGCAAGTGGAACCCAATCTCATGTTGAAGAATTCAAGCCTCATGTTCTTGTGTACCGACAGTATCTTCAACCGGGAACAATGGCAGCAAATAATGATAATTTGGAAACCGACCAGAGACTCTAATTTCCCTGCATTTCTAATTATTATCTGCAATGACGTACATTCTCGTAGTCATCTGTATTAATTTAAATGGACCATTGAACTTCTTTGCTGTCCTATTAATTTTTTTGAAAATGTTACATATATTACGCGTGTACCCCTATGTTTATAAATTTGAACGCGAGGTGGCGCTTCCTCGGTATCGCGGTATACCGATTTCACGCTACACTGCAGATAGAGCGTAGTTCGCGGTGTTCGATATCGATACATGTTTTCTAATACCGATCCGGAGCTAATATATTCTGGTTTATCCACTCTTGGTTGGTGCATTGAAACTGGAGTACCGGTATGTATAGTTTCATCGGGGAAAACGTGGCTGTACTTTATTTATATCATTCATTATCTAATATGTACTGTACATGGAAATTGCGAACAAATAGAAATTACACGGGATCGATTTTAGGACGCGATATTCGGTACATTTAAGTCTAAACCGGTACGCACGGTTTCGATTTTAGTTCATATAGGCGGATGCCGTTAGATGGCGCCACTACATCGAGATAGCCAATCAGGATGGATTTCACCCCAACCAGCCTAGCATTTAAAATAACGCCTGCAGGAAGTTCGTATTGCGACAAATCAATGTAGGCGGATGCCGTTAGATGGCGCAACTGCACCCAGCTATTTGTAATAGAACGCAGCATTGTCGGCAGTGATTGCGGCGCTCGTCAGCAGTCGGCCATTTTGAGTTTTGCACTTGGCCATCGAACGAAATCTCGTTCGGTGAATTAGGAAACGAATATGGCTCAGCAGCTTCAAGTAATTACTCCCGTGGTTCAGCCTAAAATGCAACAAATCCGATTGCGCGACGGAGCCGAGGAATATGTGATATTTCTGCCAGAATCCGAAGTGGGACGGCTAACGAGCGGTTAGTAATGGCTGCCCTTTTCAGCGACTTCGCTTTACAATCATTCTACTTTCCTAAATCAGCAAGCGAAGAACATCTTTCAAAGTTGCTTGAATAACAAAGATTGATTAAAGTTTGCCATATTTTCTATGTTTCATAAGAAAATGTTCAATCCACGCCGGAATTTCGATTATACATTTTCAGATTGGTTTGCGAAAATTTATTGCGGAAAAAAACCTAGGCAATTATGAGACAAGTAATGGCAAGCTTTGTAATAGACGCTTTTCACATTTATCCGCGCATGCGCAATCGGTAGCGGATAGCGGTAGCGGCTGGTAGTTCTACTCTATCCACCTTATTGCAGAAGCACGGCTGGAACTACCATGACGCTTTAGTTCTTGGCCTTGCCGCTAGATGGCGTTGGTAGCGCAAGCCTCCTTTCAATAGCTATTAAGAAATATGCCATTCTGATTGGCTGATGAATACCGCGCGACGATTCGATGTAGCCCAATCACATCATGCTATCGGCCAATGGGATGCAATATTCGCAATGTCATCAGCGTGTGATTGCTGTGCTAGTAGTTCTGTGCCGTCCGCTAGATGGCGGAGGTGGTGGTATAGTTCAGTCGCGTTGTTTTTTGCGTGGTGAGATGCAGTGAATCAACGTCGAACTCGGTAAGCATTTAATTTGTTAAATAACATTCTGGTTATATTGAAATGTGAAATAGTATACATTTTAGGCAAGGGAAAGGAAGGATGAGTGCTGTATCGGTTAAAACATTTGTTAAAAAGCGCACTTGCAACGGATCGAAGTATTGCATTTTCGCAAATTGCACCAGTGATGGCAGAACATTACCAAAGGTAATTATATATTTAATTAATACGCAACAAATAATATAATGATAATATCACTTACATTCTGCTTCTATTAGTTTCTATTTAATCCTAGATCTTATTAAATACCGCATTGAAATTAAATTCGGTACGATTTAAAAGAATTAGTATTTAATTTATTACATTAAAAACATAGTTAATACTTGAATTACGAAATTTCATTCATTGCACATTATGTCCCAATTTGGAATTATTATAAAAGATAACAGTATACATGTTTCTGAGTTAATTTAAAACAAGTTTAACAACTTGTGCATTATTTTTTGGAATATTAATGTTTATATCCAAATAAATTTGATTTTTCTATTGATTATTTTGTAATGATTTTGATTTCGTGAAATTGAAAGCTGATTGTTTGATTGAACGAATGACAGGACACGGACGTGACATTCGTGCCGTTCCCGAAGCCGTGCGTGCAATTCCGAAACGAAGAAATCGAGTTTCTGCTGAAGAAGGAAAGAGGAAGACGCGAACACGATACTTCGCGATGTGCCAAATGCTGCCGGTCCTTTCTTTGGATGCAACTGTCGCAGCGCACGGACCGACTGACCAAACTGACCGACGTAACGAGTAACATGTTCGTGTGCTCCAAACATTTTCTGGACGGCAACAGAGCAGATAGCAATGCTGATCCACTGCCGGCCAATATTTCCCCTCATCAAGTATAACATTCTTCAATTGCACATAATTCCGAAACTATAAATGCTAAAATTCAATCGCTCGCGTAGGTTATCGTGTGTAACGTAGTACCGAGTGCGATCGTAGCGAATTGCAAACAAGAAACGCAAGTAAGTATTCTGATTTTTTCCGGTTAGAATTCAATGTGTATTAATTTACAGTTGACAGAATTGTTTGCATGAAAATTCTGTTATAATAGTAATTATTGTCGTAATAATTAAAAGTAAGAATTGTTGTTCGGAAGAAATGGCAATGAACTATAAAATAAATGAATATACAATAACTGAGTGAAGTATTAATAGTGATAATGATAATAACCCGTAACAAACAAACAACACATGATAGTATACAAAATAAAATATCGAGTCTTTGTAAAGTTTAACGGGTATTTGAGACAAAATTTACGTGTACTTTCCGCAATGTGAGGTTGATTTTGTATTAAAAGGAAGCCGAATCGGTAGGGGACGTGGAAGATGGCGGAAAGGAAAATGAAGGTCTCAAATTAGCACGTGACAATGTGGAGAATTTCGCATTGAAAATGATGTCATCGGGATGGGCAAGTTTACTGGAAGATGATTCGGCAAGCTTCGTGAGATACGACAAAGAAACCCTGTCAAGTCTCGTGGAAGTTCGCGTGTCGCTTGCTGACGACAAAAACCTCACGTTCCAGACTTTCGTGTTGGGCCGATGTCTTCCGGTCGATTGCGACTTGCACCGGACCGAGACCATGGTTAAAAACTTGCAAGACCTCCGGTATTTCATGCGCCTGTTACGAGACGCGGTCCTTTGTGCGGGAATCTCAAACCCGGAAAGTGACGGGTCCTTTTGCCACCAAAGAAACGCGGTGCGAACTGTCGGTTGCAAACTGTTCAGTTTGGGGCCAAAATGCGCCCCGTGTTTGCGATACGAACATGCTTTGCAAAATTCTATGAACAAGAAGGAAATGTCGGCCGGCAAACGATGCAACGACAGGTTCCTGACTCGCGAACAGTTGTTGGCCAAAGTGAGGTCGTTGAAGGCGAAGGACAAAGTGATGTCCGTTAAACTGAAGCGGCTTTCCGAAAAGGTCCGCAAACTGCAGAATAAGACCGGACCGAAGACGCCGAATGACCACGGACACTACGTCAGACGAAAGTCCTAACCGATTGTATGGTTTTTGTTGCTGTAATAAAAAAAATGATTTTTGTGATTTTAAAGACGCTTGTAATTAACTCTTTGCGTAATTAACTTTGCGGAAAAGTGGTGTTGACCAAGTACACCACAGCCACAGCAACGCGTGGCCAGCCGGGTACGGCTAGTATTATATAAAAGCGTAGCCACGCCTAGTTTATATAAGACATGTTCAAAGTTTGGGTGTTCGATTTACGTGTTCGTATTGAATAAAACCAATGTTGTT